>VYZU01047109.1:57499-305291 GCA_013401355.1 Ceyx cyanopectus
ATCTGTGCAGCGTCGTTGGTGACAGCTCCTCCTCCAGCATCATCAGCAAAGATACAGTTCATTGGGGGCTTCAGAGGATGAAAATTAGCTTGGGGTAGGAAGATGTCCAAGCTGACTTTTACCATTAAGCTGTCAGCAGGATATGTTTAAATATTGATGCAAACACAGAAGAAATAGTTGCCGCCTTCTGGAACAAGCAAGAGATTTACAGTGTCAAACATCCCAGAGCTCTTAGCCAGCACTGTGTAGGTCACAGCTGTTCCTCCCTGGTACCAGCACATGGTAATAGTGGTGGTGGTTGGAAAGCCTCATCTCTTGCCCACCCAGACCTAGAAAGCTAAAAAATAAGAAAGGCAATACTTTGAGTAGCACAGAGAGATGGATTGACAAAGGAAAAGGCTTTCCTGTTCCTGAGGAGGAATCCCCAGCCTGGGGGTAAAAATCCGATGGAAATGTTGAGTGCTGGAAATTTAGCCTCTCCTTTCAGTCTGAATGTGATGGACTCTCCCCGGAGAGGGGTCAGAAAGATGCTGAGCCAGCACTTTACTGTCCAGGAGATGGAGTTTTGTTATTCAAGCCTCTCCACCAAAATCAAATATTTGCAAATGGAGGGAAACTTTATTCCTGGGGATGTTTGCAGTGGGCTTCATGCTGAGCTTTCTGCCAGCAGCTTCTAAGTCTGAGCCAGGATCACATGTATGAACATTTTGGTATTTTTGTATATCTAAATATTCAGTTTTCCCCACCTGTGTCCAAAAGAGAAGCAGAAGAAGACTTGACTTGCCTCTCGGGATGTTTCCAGAGTTAAATCCATGCATGATTGAGCTTCTTGCTCCTGCTGTTTCCCTCAAAAAATTGGGAAAGGGGAGTGCAGAGCCACTGAGGGGGGCTGAACACGGGATAAAGGATGAGTGTAAGCAGAGCCAACATGATTAAAACCCCTAACCATTTTCTTGGCATTTTGGACAAACTGTCACTTCTTTGGTAGTGTAGAAAGTAAGCGGGTTTTTTTCCCCTAATCAGCTGTGTGTACAAACTCCCGGTTAAAGCTCTACAGCTCTTAGAGCCAGTGCCTAATTTTGTCACATATGACAATGAGCACTAACTGCCTTGGCCTTGCTTGAGGACAGTGTTGTGTTCCCCACCACAAACCTCTTGTGCAGCTTCCCCCCTCTCACCCAGCTCAAGGACTTTTCCTGAACCCAGCTCAGGCTGCTGTTGATGCAACACAGCACTGCTCTGCAGCTTCTGTACCACATCTGCACGGGTAGGGCTCACCACTGGCTTGTCTTTATTTTCCTAATGCCAATTTTTTCTAATTATAGACCTGTGGCTATCAGCCAGTCAGCTCCTTTTTGAGGCTCGTTATTGGACTTCGGATGTCAGGCTGAATTTTTCCTAACTGTCCATAATAACAGTAATAGCTTGACTTCCACCATAAGACAATTAACCTTCTTAAAGTTTAGTGCCTCAGGCTGTGCCTCAGAAAGATTCCCTCTACAAAACAGACAATTACCTTTACTTAATAACCTTTCTCTTTTTAATCTGATATTAGTGCCAAAGTAAATGTAAAGGGCAGCACTCTATGTCCCCTCTTAAGTGCTTTAAATGTCTATCCATGAAGGCTAATGAGCTGCCATTTTGCTTAATCTAGATTTGCTATGGATCTAACAATACTCTGCAGCATCTTCCTTTCAAAAAAAGACCCAGAATCCAAGGATATAGCTCCATTTTCATTTATGTTGAAGCTTTGTGTATGAAAAAGAGGAAAATTTATGATGCAGAAAGAAAAATAACGATGTCCAAACTGCAAAAAGTAAAAGCATATTGCAAAAGGCAAGGCATATTCAGCTTTGGTCTGATGCTGGTTTTAAGGCTGGTTTCAGTTGGAAGTGAATACATTCCAGTGTCTGTAAAGCAGGAATTTGTCAGTGGAGTTCTTTAGGGTTAGTGCCAGCACCTCCTATCAACTCCGGTGCAGATGTGGGATGGGGAGACAAGGCTGGGCATTTTTACAGTTTTTCTGTGTGTCTGTCTGTCCAGCACAGTCATGGTCTGTTAGTCCCCGACAGCCAGGAGCACTGATCCCTTGGGTAATGGCTGCAGCAGACCTTCAGCACAAGCACAACTGCTGTGTGAATGTAATTTCTTCATGGATTGCTGCTCATGGTAATTAATATGTACAACATTAGTAACTGTTGAGACATGAAATGCTCTCTCAGGGAAGAAGTTACTGCTCTGCTGACCCTGTATTTTGCACTCTCAGTGAGAGTTCCCTAATAGTACTGAAGTCAACCCTTGGTAAAACCACACCGACTTTTCTGAGATAAATGTAAATCTGTAGGCACTTATTCTATTATGTGAGCAAATACCATTTTTCTAAGAATGTTGGTTGGAAACAGCAACAAAAAGCAGTCTTAAGCCCAGGAAAAGCATGGCTGCTCTCAGCAAAGACACCTAATTCCTCTGTAACTCTTAAATCTCTATATTTGGATGCAGAGTATTTCTGCAGACAGAAATGTGGCTTTCGTTTGGTTTATTATAGTGCCCCTGCTAAGTCCGTTGCCTGCCACTGAGCCAACATTTACTATCTTCTGGTAAGAGTACTCTAGTTTCATCATCTCAATATAATGAGGTTTATATTATTTTTATAATTGTAATAGAAGCAGCCTCAGGTCCTAATCAAGATATTGGACTAATTGCTATGGAAACCTAATTAGGCAGACTGTGTTTCCAACTCTGTAAATATTTATACACGCACTTAACTGTCTGCATGCAAACCAAGCCACCCCAGCCATGCGAATGAAGTTTAGCACATGCTCTAGTGTTGATAGGAGTGGGAGTCTCCTTTAAGACAAAGTTTAGCTGTGCTGCAACAAGTAAAAAGGAGCACGTAATGGCAATCAGACTGGGATCGTGCATGTGCAGATGAGGATCAGATCAGATAGGGGCTGGTTTATGGGCTTGAGTTAAGAGCCTAACAGAACTTTGGAGCTGCTGCATTTGTTTATTATTATCTTATAGAATAATAATTAAAAAGATGTGAGTCACTGTACCAGACATAAACATACATAAAGAAATACAGGGATGTATGAAGTCTCCCTGGCCAGAATAAATGAACAGGTGTCCTGTGCCATTTCTTAGCGTAGCATGCTAAATATTCTTTGAAAAACATTTTTAAGCTCCATTTTAGAACTTGCTCTGCATGCATGAATCTGTTCAAATTTACATGTTTATTGCGGCTGAGAGAAAATTCAGTGTTAGCTTCAGTCTAAACACTTTAGACCACTAAGGTATTAACTTAAGAAGCTAAATATATGGAACTAATCAAAACCCTTTCATAAACAGATTAATGAGAAGACAAAAATGCACAAGTACGAGCTGCTAGCCTTTGAACAGCCATATCTTCTCTAGGGCCTTTATTTATTTATTTATTTATGCTAACAAGTATTTTAATTAGTTTCGTTACACATCAGTTGTGGGAACAGTGAGGTGGGGTCAATTTGCCAAACATAAAGACTTGCTGGGAGATAGAAATATAATAATGTAGCTGGGCCTCTCTGCATGAAACCCCAAGTCCTAGTGCTGATCTATTATTTCTGGTTTTTCTCTCTGACCTCTGTGCTTGCTGCACCCTCTTGTCCAAGTCCTGCTGCCCCATATTCAGCCTTCCAGTTTTGCATGTAGTATTTAGCCTCCAAGATGGGAACAGAGGTAGAGAAAGGGGCTGTTTAATTTAGCACAACGAGTCCAGCAACATCCAACCAAGTGTAGCAGACTCACTGTCACAAAAGCTGCAGATCCATTTCCCAAGGCTTTCTGCTCAAGCACACTGTTCATTTTATGCCATTCATTGTTAGTAAATAACTTTGTATTCAGAAAGCAGTGAAATACTCCAAGAAAAAGAATAAAAACAACCCCAAAAGCAAACTTAAAAGAAACTCCTGCGACCTTTTTTTAACCCTTGTGCTTGAAGCAGAGGGTACAGACAGGAGATAGGGCTGCTCAGAACGAATGTTTCCTGTGCTGCCTGAGTCACCACAAAGTTCAGCAGCGCAATCCTGTCGAGGACGCCCTGCAGACCTCACTCACCATTCAGAACTGTAAATTTCCTTCCTGAGTTTGTTAGCACCAAACAATGTGCATAAAAAAACACACCCAAGCCCACTATAGCTGCTTGTATTATGCAAAAGAACTAATGCATAAGCAATCTGCCACCTTTATTGGAGCCGAGAAATGTGACACCAGGCACCACTGAGAGTAGAGCGGCAGCTCTTTCAAACCTGGAGATAAAGAAGGGTTCTTAGTGGGGCTGAAAATTTCTCATTAAACACTTCTCTTTTAACCTGGCTCTTGAGTAACCTTATTTTTTTTACCTCCTAAGTTACGTCATTTCTTTACAAAACAGCAACTTCTTACCAAACCACCCAAACAAGAATCTCCTCTCTTTGTTAATCCCAATAATTTTGACCCTGAGAAAATATTACAGGATGTGCCGCAGCAAAATTTTAGTTCAAAGACCTCAAGTCCTCATCAGCCTCCAAGGAGGAGATTTCCCATCGGCTGTCCTGACCCTAGGAAGAGCTCCCCAAAAAAGGGGACTAGTGGGCAGGAATGCCAGTGCTAATGGGAAACTGAGTCTGAGCAGGGCAGCAGAGCTCTTGGGGAGAATGAGGCCAAGCTCCTGGTGTTCCATCTCCACAGACAGCAAGCCTGAATTCCATTTCCTATCTTTCAGTCTTTCACTAAGATGCCAAACTTTCTTCTTATAAGAAAATTACATTCCAATGGCTGCTGAAGTTAAGCTTTAACCTAAGAAAGTTTCAACTTCTCTTTCTAGCTGAGGTATCTCTTCTGAAGTCTGCCCAAAGTTTCAAGATGAAAGAAAAAAAGCCATGGAATTCAGAGAAACTTGAAATTTCTGATGTTTAAAAGGTGAGTTTGTCTTTATAAAGTGAGCTTCTCTTTATACGTCAGAGAGGAGAGTAGCAGAAGTGACAACAAAACATGCAGCTATTTTTTGATTTGCAGTTCACTGTGAAGAGTTGTTTTCACCCTCTCCTCCTTCTCCCTTTAGGAAGAAGTGTTAAATTAACAATGAAAACAGCACATTAGCTGACAGGTACTGCAAATAATCTAATCATGAGACAGCATTAAAAAAAACAATTCAGCATGTTGTGGGTATCAGGGTTATTTTCTTCAGCAATTACACCTTGGGAAAGCTCTCAGATATTTAACGGGCTGCAACTAAAGAATTTTTAAAGCACATTTCAGAGTTGCTGGTAATTGAAAAGGATCTAGTATCTCATCCTCACTGCTAAGTTTTACGACTGATTATGGCACATGACAAGTTCAGCTTATTCACCTGGAAGCTGGCAGTGCCTAACACCAAACGCTGCAAAGGAGAGCTTGTCTAGGCATAAAAGGAGAAGAGACAGGATGCAGTGCTGGGCATCTTGAGTAAAAAGCCTTATTCAGCCAAGGTCCAAAATTTTTTTTTAATGCTTATTTTTAAGTAACTGTGAACTTCTGCAATAAGTACTGAGTGCTACTTGGCTCCTTAAATAGCTGTGATGATGAGCTGGCGCTCGCTTCTGTTACTATGTGAATTTATGGAGCTGTTGTCACACGCTTTGTTAGCGGAAATATATAGTGGTTCTGTCATAGGGACTGGACACCTATAATTCTCATTTTCTCTTTCTGCTCGTAAATCCCTGCTGCTCAGCTGCACCGTTATTATGCTCGGGCTGCTGCTATAATCCCATCGCTGGAGCAAGGCTATCGCAGAGCCTCGCAGGGGAAGCGCTGAGTCACCAGTATCGCTCCAGTGGAGATGAAATGCTGCACTGGGCTGGTGTCTGCCTGCATTGCAAAGGAGATTCATGTGCGTACATCTGCTTCAGGGGCGGGCCAGCAAATAGCTCACGGGTGGATGCTGAAAGACACCCAGTGCCTTGGAACTGCCACTTGTTTGTGTAGGCTTTGCCATCTTGGGCAGCATCTCATGTCTGCCTCACTGACACCAAAGCAGAGGGACAAGCTTTGCCTTTTGATTTCTCTGTTAAAACCCTGCCCTTTCTACCCAGTCTCCCTGCTTTTTGCTCAGGTCAATGCACCAGCTGCGCAGGACTTGGTTGTACTTCATTTGTGTGCATAAAGCTTTGCCTTGCCCTGCAGTGCTCGGGAAACACAAAGTCTTTTGTTGCTCAGACATCTCCCGTCTAGCTCAGGATCGGTTTGATCCTGTTGACTGCCCTCTTGGACCCCATGCCTTTGCTGCTGGGCTGCTTTGTCTAACGCTGGAGCTTCTCTGTGCACGGTGGCTACCGCTACCTCTTGTGTGTCAGCTTTGCTTCCACAGTCAACCCCTTCTCTCTGCTCCTTTGGCTTCCAAAACCCTTTCATCTTGCCCTGCGACATGCTGCAGACGGCCTTCTTTCATCTTCTCCCTGCCTGTGCAAATGCTCTTTCGAAACCTGTGGTTGGCTCCATCCAAATCACTCTTTGAGGAGCTCCTTTGCAGTTGGGCATGTTACTGCTGCATCTCCTGTGGCACCTCACTGAGACCCATGCCAACCCACACTGTGCTGGAAGCGACCACTACTCTGCTGTCTGACCTCTGGGAAATTACTGCTCTCCCCTGTGCCTCTGTTTCTCTTTCTGGCTTTCATCTGTCTTTCTTGCTCAGGCCAGAGGCTGCTGTCTGTAACAAGCCTAATGGTACAGTGACAGCCTGGTCTCTGTTGGGAATGCTGCTGTAACACAGGTAATAACCATAGTGCTGTAAGCTGTGTCCCCACTATCAGCCATGTCCCTGCTGGAAACAGTGTCCCTGCCCAGCCCCTTATCTGCACAAACTGAAGTATGGCCTGCCTCTCATGTTCATTGTTTGGAGACAAATGAGCTTTCTCAGGGAGAAAGTTTGGTTTGTGTGGCCTCTCGCACCTTTGTAGGAAGAGTGAAGCCTAAAACATGTCTGTGTTTGCTCCATCTTTGGGCTGACTGCGCTGTGCTCAGCCCCACATTGCAGCAAAGGACAATGCTGTGACTGCATCTACTCATGACCCTGCTGACAGCCCAGGAACCACCAAGAGCAGTAGCTGGAGGTTGTGATGGCACTGAAATGTTCCTGGGTGGGCTTCTGGTGCTTCTGGCAACTTCCAGGTTCCTTGGTAGCTACCAAGCACCTGTGACTCATCCCAACAGCTTAAAGGGGATCAGCATCAATGAAGTACATACCCCATAGGAAGGGAAAGTCCTGAGGACAAAGGACCATCACAGTATTCGTCTCATGAAGCTTGTACCTCTCAGAAGCTATGCTATATTCTCTCAAGTCACTCCTGCATGTACTTTATCTGTGATTCACCACCATGAGGTGTCCTAGGACTAAACCCCTGCAGCAGCCATGCACTGAGGTGTCACAAAGCTTTGTCAGGTATTGAGAGTCTCCTCACCTCCCTGAGGGACTCAAGGTTGTCCCCCATCTGTGCTTTAAGCAGAGAGCATGAAGAGGGGTTGGAGACACAGAGTCTCTCTCCTCTTCCCCCAGCACTGTGTCTCAACCTGTCTTGCTGGAAAGAGGTCTATTGATCAGGATCCATTGCCAATTATTTCCCGGAGAAGCAAGCAGTGATTGAAGCAAGGTTTGTGCCTCTGACACATACTTTCCTCCCTGGGGCAGTGCACTTACCTCCTGTTCTGCCAGCAGAACAAGGGAAGGGCATAAGCCAGCCCAAGGCTGTCATTGCTTTCTAAAAAACAATGACAGAGATGGCCGATGATGGGCACTGACTGGAGAAGCTTAATCCCCTCTTGTCCCATTTTGACAATAAAATTACACATTTTGGTAGTGAAAGCTTCCACCTGGAGAGCTCAATGAAAAGCACGGGGATGTGTTGGTTCTAGGCAGGATTTTGCTCTGGTATTCTTCTCCTCTGGAGCTTTCATAAGTAGGTTTCTTTGCTACCACAACAGAAAGAACACCTCTTTCATAATGAATTGTCTTCAACTACCATGAACTAAACGGAGGGGGTTTGGTTTTGTTTTGTTTTTTAAATGTGGGAGCATAGAAAATTTAAATCTCTGTTGGATTTTTTTTAAGCAATTATTTTAAGCACTGTGAATAAACAAGGAGTGCCTGAAAAACACCTGTTATTTTTCCCATCATAAGTTTGGCTGCTACTGAACAACCAGAAATGCTGCTCTTTATAGGATCAAGTGTGTTTATCTGGCAGAAAAGAATGGGGTTTGTTTTCACTGTGGAATAATGCAATGACTGCTGTATAAAGTGCAGCACCAACTTTTATTGAATAGGAGGCATGCGTTCCCTGGCTTCCTCCTGGCTGCTGACAGACTGGTGAGACTCACTTGTTTCCATCCCAGAACAGTCACTTCAGACCCAGGCAGAAGAAACTGGGACCATTTCATTAGCCACTTCTCAAAATTTCCGGATTTGCTGGGAATATGGAGCTGAGTTGTAATACAAGAATTGCTTCAGATCTAGGTCTCAGCCGCCTTCTGAAGAAATCAGAGGCTGCTAAGTCTGGGCTTATAAACTTCAGTAGAAGTAAGATCTATCTCAAAGTCCATATTCCCAACAAACATCGAAGAGGGAAGTGCTGGAAACAGTTCTGAGATGTTCTTGTAATCAATTGTTTCCTCCTTACTCCTTTTCCCCATCTCCCTGCCTGGATACTGGCAGGCTGGCAGTATCAGGTGAAGGGGATGCTCACACTGCAGCATCCAGAGCATGCACAGTCAGAACAGTGCAGGGATCTGGGGCAGAGGTTGGCAGTTCAGAAAGAGTTGGGTGTCTGAACTGACCTGATGAAGCTGACACTTCCTTCTTTTCCAACCTTAACCCTTGTTGAAGGTTGTTGCCTCCTCTTGCCTATTCTCTCTCTGTGTAGAGCTATGCTACAGAGCAGCTAAGAGGGACCCCTGTGAGCAGGACATGGCCTCAAGGAAAGGAAAGAAGAAGTCAGAGGTGTCTGTGACTCCATGGCATATGAGACAAGGCACAGGGGCTGACAGCAATGGATTTGCAGCACGTGCTTGGTACTGCAAGTCAGGCTTGAGGTGACCTGACCACTGATCATTCCACAGTGACAGTAGAGATCCTTTGTCCTCCTTCCCTTAGGTAGCAACTACCCACCAGTGTTATTTTTCAAGTGCATGTCTCAAGACAGCAAGGCTTTCTAACAAGCTAAGACAAGCATCACATCAGCCCCTAGCAGGGATGATTTTAGCAGGGACATTTGCAGAACTTGATTATAGCTAGCCAGCATGTGCTCTACCTTCTGGGTTTGTTGGTAGTACGGAAGGAGGGTTTTTTACTAAATGTTCTTGCTTCTCAACAGTTTCTCATAAACCAGGGCACATTTTGAAACTCATTTTGGGGCTCAGTTAAAGCCCAGAAAGAGAAAGCACAAGTGAGGTGAAGGTGGATTAACTCACTTCTGTTGGTGCTCGTGTTTTTGAGTGGTTCAGATATCCACCTGGCTGGTTTTCACCCTTCTCCTACTGGTCTGTTATTGGTTCTGCACTGGGCCTTCCAGTTCTCTTCCAGTTGAGCTCTCCTGAGCTGGACATGGTGTGGTGACAGGAGGGGAGGAGGATGCCAAGCACAAGGCAGAACATAGGTGTGCACACTTAACTTGCTAGTTTAGCAAAGCACTGCAAATCAAGCAAAGCTGTTTGGGATATGAAGAGCTGTAAGGGAAGAAAAGAAATTGCACCAATTTTACTTTTGCTTCTGCTCTTCAGAAGTCTCCATGTGTGAGCACATAGGCAGCCAGTTTGCTTTGCTCATTCTCCTGCATGGTGAACGGGGACAGCAGGAACTGTTGCCAACACTTGACTAGTGGCAGAAAGGATGTTTTTAGTGGTTAAGGTGTAAAACAGGTAGCAGAGACCAGGCTTCCATCCTGGGCGTTGCTACCAGTAAATTGTGTGTGAACAAATCCCTCAGGCCAAAATTTTCATTGCCCTGCCCTTCTGAAAATCAGGCCACGAGTTGCGTAAACATGGGTGTAGGTACCTAGCAGTAGGCAGCCAGGTAGGAACATTTTGGCTTCAATCCCTGTGCCTGAGTTACTTCATTTATAAAATGGGTATAATTCTCTGCTACCTCGAGGGATGCTCTGAAGCACAACTCTATTGATGTTGGTAAAGCATGTCCCAGCTCGCTGGATAGCTATTATTCTACACTTGACAAAAACTGGAAATGGCAGAGCTGAACAAGTGTTTTTGGTGTAGTTTTCTTCGTTGTCACTGGACAACCTTTGAGTCACAATTACACCCCCTGTAGTGAGACAGAGCAGACTAGGTACACTTTGGGTGTTGACACAGCTCCATGTTTCAGCTTTAAAAACCCAAGCATCCCAATAGGTCTGTCCCTATCCATCACTGCTACAGGGTACTTAGACTGGCAGCAGGACATGTATCTTTAACCCTGGGAAGGGAGGTAAGACTTACCGTGTACATTACACACAGTGTAGAGTGACTTTGGAAGGTCCTTCTGTTAGGAACAAATTATGTTTAGATCTTCTCAAGTTTATGCAGTTTGTTTTCTTGTAGCATGAACTCAGCATCTCTGCTGTGGAGCCAGATGCATACAGAAGTGAATTAAAAGAGCAAAGTGATTCAAAATAACTTTGAATTTGGACATTCCTCTTACGTGAAAAAAAGAGTCTCTTCCTTTGCTTAGCATGAGATGCTGATAACAGGAAGTATTTCCATCAATTTCTCATGTAGAAAAATCCTTCATTCATCCCATGATTTCCACATAATTATAGATGCTCATACCAATAGAACAGTGCCCCATCTTCCTTTTCCCAGCAACCTGTCTCAGATGCTCCTAAGAGAAACATAGATGATGCATCATTTTGTGCTAAGAAACATATATTTATATTTCAAAAATCTATTACAAGATTCTTGTTTGCACAGTGCTGGCAGAACAAATACCTCCAAACCTCGTACTTAAGAGTCACTTCCCAATTTAAATCATAAGACACAGACAATAAGACTTTTTAATTGAAAATGAAAATGCTTGGTTTTAATCTCTTGTCCTGTTGGAAACTAGAGGTAATAGAAAGGAAATAGAGGTAATTTTGTGAGAAGTATTATCCTAGGATTCCCTTTTTGGTCTTATCCTGAGGTGAAGTGATTTAAGTTTGGGTGCCTAGCTCAATTACAGCTGATCTATCTTCTGAGTTTCAACCCTCACCATAATGACAAATGAACCTCCATGCCCACCTTTGCACCCAACTGGTTTCATATCAGGTAGTTTCACTGCCCACACATTGGTTAGATAAAAGAGGAGTCTTCATCTCTTTTGCAATCCTCTTACCTCCTCAGAAACCTTCTGCAACCTGCATTGTCTTGAACAAAGGGTGAGCTAAAAGATGAGTGGGATACTTCATTATAACCTCTGGCTGTGCAATGAGTCACACCTGTGATTTTGAAATGCAAAATAATAAATTAAGAGGGCAGTAGTGAGATTGAGCTGACAACCTGATAATAAAAATACTGGGCAACTTGTCAACTTCAACTGAGTAACCAAAGAATGACACTTTCTGCCAAGCACAGGCTAATGAAAGACTCTCTTTGCTGCACTGTTGTCATGTTGTGGCCAACAGCAATGTCTAGTGGTTCAATAAAATGTAAACACTGACTATATTTTCTAGAGCCAACTCATTTTTGGCCTCATGGAGAAGGAAGGTTGAAATCTATGAGTCTGAAGTAAGGAACGAGAGTCAGGGCTCTTGCCTTTGTCTTATATTTACGCGAAAAAACTCTCCATGGCTCAGTTTACCTATATGTAGATGACTTTATACATGGCGTTTAGAAAAGTTTAATTTCTCTTAGCCTGATTCTCAGAGGGAAGACATTGATAAATATTCTTTTTTTAATTGACTTTGTTTCCTCCATGGTACAAGACTGTGCCATGCAGGGCAGGCTCGCTATGCCAGCCCAGATCAGTGTACACAATACTAAAAAGACACAGTATGATGTATTGCCAACAACTTGGGATAGAACTCCACAAACTAGCTTTGAAGAAAAAGGAACAGCAGAATGCCATCCTTCCTCCGTCATTGGGCTTCAATAGTAGTTTAATGCCCTTTACATGGTGAGGCCTTTTTCATAAAAGAAAAAAAAAAGCCAAACCAAATCAAAAAACAAGCAAACAAACCAATCAAACAAACCCACATACACAAAAACAAATAAAAATCCCACCAGACAAACAAAAAACAAAGACACACAAAAAAACCCCCCACCAAAATAACAAAAGAGAATCAGAGTTTGGGTAAGAAACTATGCCCTTCCCTATGGAAAAAAAATAAGGAAAAGACTTGTCACCAACATGTCTTCTCCTTTGGGTGATTATGTGAATAGGTATTTTCTACCAGGAAAGCCAGGCTCCTTTGTTGTTCTGGGCAAAGAGCTTGCTCTCTTTGTCTGTGAGGGGGAGGAATGCTCTCGGTGTTTCTTTGGAGAAAGGTGGGGCTGCAGCTGTGTAACTGAGATGTTCACGTGGAGCTTTGACATGACCCAAAATTGCTGTCAGGACAAAAACATTGCCAAACAAACCAGAAAACTTCTCAATGGAGTAAAATCCCTACTGAAAGCGTACACAGAAATCTACTCTCAGCAGCAGGGTGGGAAAGCCCCTAACACAACCACAATATTGCTAGTCTTAAGAGTAAAGGATAAAGTTTTTTTAAAAAAAAAACCCTGCAATTTTTTCTGTTTTCCTATCATTCCAATAAATATGATATTGGGGAATGGACATTCTACTAAGAGGCAGAGCCATTGTGTTCCCTGTAACTAGGCAAAGCGTGGGCTATTTTATTTCTTGGATGCTCAAAGCTGGAACTTTTGGCTTTTGAGCATTGCTGTTACAAAACAAAGCAGTGGAGTTCTTGCTCATCACAATTGCACATTTAGATTCACGATATGACACCTTGGCTGAGCCTGTGTATGCTATAATGTCTGAAATAATGACAATTCCAGCCGTTGGGACAGCAGTGATTGAATTGCCAAGGATGTACCCATTTAGACTAGCTGTGAGCTGGAGGATGGTTCATATGAGCAGATGGGTGATTTCCTTGCACATACAAGCACCTCTGACACAATCACCTCTATTCAAGTAGTCATTTTTCTGTCTTCAGTTTCACAGTTTCTTAGTATTTGGCTTGTGGGGCACTGGGTATTGCAGTGAGTGACAGAGACATCTAGATTGTGTCTAGTTGGCAAGTGAAGTGTGCCATTTTTAGCATGAAGTATAGCCTTTTATGTTACAACAAGATAATCAATATGTTAGAGTAGATCAGCACTGTCTTGAGGGATTTGGGGCAACAGGGCAGGCTGTACCCCAGTGTCACTCACAACTTCATGTTGATGTACATGTACATGCCTGTGTCCATATTTTACAAAAACAGTTCCAGATCAGGATGCCAAATTTTTCTTCAAGCAAGTGAATGTGGCACTCAGCAAAGAAAGAGCTCAGGGCCTCTTCTTGGCCATAAAGTGGTGACAGAGGGGTGAACAGGACAGGTGGACAGGACAGACCCCCACTTCCCCAAGCATGTACACAGATTTAATCTAGTGGGACCTAGAAATGCTTATCAGATATATGTCCATAGTGAACAACCCCTCAGAAGGTGTCATGGGCACTATTGCAATCTGTTATCTTTAACTCCTCAAACTGAATGACCACATAGTTATTTGCAACCAGGGGAATACATCAGCATGACCAGGAAGAGATTTGAATTCATACTCTCTACCTATGTAGTGAGACATCTCTGTTTCTCCGCTGGTGCTGCCTGCCAGGGAACATGTGGACAAAGCAAGATGGTACCTTCTGTCCTCTTACTAGTCAAAAGCTGTTGGCAAGCCCCGGAGGCTGGACATGCTTCTCATTGCAGCAACCTGGAGTGAACATGGAAAGCACCTGGCTACTGTGGCAACAAGGGCTGAAAACAAACAGACTTGACTGGGAGTTGCCACCACAGTCCTGCACATAGCAGAGGAGTTTACGTGAGATACAAAACAATGCACTACCTATTACTAAGGAAAACTCAAGCCACCATTTGTCCCTGTACAATTCAATTTCCAGTTCCAACATAATCAGGAGACAGTTTGGGATGGAGGACTCTCTGGGCCTGATGCAATGTTCTCACCCTGGGATCAGATTAGTCCTAACCCAGGATCTTATGCAAATCCAAGGCTGAAGGAAGCTAGGGAATGGAATAAAAGAAAATCCCCATGATCGAGGTTGTCGATAAAAGCAACAACCTCCAGCTGGTGAGCAGCACCGCCCACAGACTGGCTTCTGGCATGCCAGGCTGGGCAGAGGCTCAGGTGGCTAATGACAGTCCAGGACAGTGAGTGCGCCCACCGGGTAAGAACATAACAGGATGTTGTCCCATCCCACGCACAGAACAGCTCCATCTGAGCAAGCAGGATGCTGTGCCAAAAACGTGGACAGATGCAAACATATATTACACACCATACACGGGGAATCCTGGGGCAGCTGTACTGATTTCTCAGCTATGATGGCTGTGGGGAGTGGTTGAGTGTAGACATCATGCAACCTTCCATTTTCCTGGGCTTGCTAGATAACCTCTGTTCAGCGCATTATACATCTACTTTCTAGTGCGGACAAGGTACTGGAATTAAGGGGGTCTTCAGGATGACTGTGTCTCCTACCTGCTTACAGGTAGTGCTCACAGAGTGTTTGTTGTGGCATCCCTTTAGTGAGAAGGGATCTATTCCAGTTATCCCAATTACTATGACTGCAATCAGGTCCCACAGCTGTTTACAAAGGAGCTGATAAAAGCCATTCAAATGGCAGCATCTTTTCTTCCCTGCTCTCAAAGCACAGGGCAGAAGTTGCAAAAGTGTAGAATAAAAAGCATTGCTGTTAAAGAAACAACTTCTACTAGCCATTGTGATCCCTGATAATTACTCTTCCAAACCTTTCCCAGTGCCTTACAGATGCTTAATGACTGCTCAGCAGTCCTACCTGTGCAAGACTCTTGGTATCTGGTATCAACGTGACTAAGACCAACTTGCAGGTTCTGTCATTTACCATTCCCAAGAAACTTTCTCCTGAAGGGAGACAAGATACAGGGTTGCACCGGCAGGTATTTTTCCCAGTTAAGCAAGTGAACGGTGTTATGTTGCCGGTTGACATTTAGAGCAGAACAAGACAGATAGGAGGAGGATGTTGCAACCTTGTTTATGTTGGCAGTGGATGGGGTTGCGAAAAAGCCCTAAGAGAAAGTAACAAACAAAGGGTGTGTCTTGAAAGGAGGCTGAGTTCAGAAACCTTTGCACAATGTGTAGGCAACACGTGCAAGAGCCAGGTGATTCAGAGCTGCCGTTCCTACACTCTTGTGACCTAAATCCCCAACGAAAGGGACTAGTATGTGCAAATATGACAAGAACCTCCTGGCCTCTGGTCCTGGTTTTCCAGGAAGAACTCTTCCTCCTGGCCCTACTGTACAGAATTACACACTAAGGTGCAGTGCAGTACACTTTGAGGCTTGTGTTTCAAGCCTCGGGGATTGTTTATGATCAGAATCAGGAGTAGTGGCCCAGTATTTTAATCTTTGTGTGGCTCTGTGGCTGGGTTTCTTCTAATATGAAGCTGCTCTTTACCTTACCTTTTGTAAGTTGACCCTTGTATGAATATTTTAGATTATTTCCATTTGTTTGTTTTTGGGTTTGGTTTTTTTGCCAAACGAGGAAAACAGCTTTTGTTTGCTTGGGGGAGCAGAGGGTTAGTACTCAGTGCTGAGTGTGATGCTTAAAGAAGTCAGCTTAAAGAACTCAGCTCCAGGCCTCTACAAGAGTGCAGCAGGCAGAGTCAGCAATACCTGTTTGTTACAAGGAAAATGGACTTTGCAACTTCTTTTGGAGCTCCTTGAGCTAAGTGCAGGTCTTCCTAGGTCCTTTGCTTCAACCCACAATATTAAATACTCTTCATCTGCTGTGGGAGCTCCTCCGTAGTGCAGTGCTGTGTCACTGTACCAAAAAAAAATCTGAGCCCACATTATTTCCCAGGAGGAGTGTTCATGAACTGACCATGAGTTTTTAATCCTTTTGAGGATCTCTTGAGAGGTTGGTGACAGCTTTCTACCATTACGGACAGTCTTTCTCCTCATCTTGCACTGCCAAGAGGAGATGGCAAAATGATGCCGACTCAGCTACAGAGAGGGGTTGTGTCATGAAGCACTGATGAGGCGAGGTGATGTCATGAGGGTGGAATCTGCATATCCTGCTGGAATAAACAGACAAACACCAAGCTGAGCTGCTCCATCATCCCCTACATCCTTAGATCTTTTAACCGTCTTGTTTGTGATTCAACCTTTTGGGACACCTATTATCTGTCTTGTTTTTTCCCATTACTGAATCATGTTCTCATTTGCACATTATTCCTTGCCTGAATTTCCCCAGTCAATGTCTAGACAGGTATCACTGATTTGCAAGGAAGATGGGTGAAAAAGCACATTTTATTCCCAAGGATCTCAGAACCTTTTCTGAGAGGCAGAAAGTACACTCTCATCTTTGAACAACATACAGACCATCTAAAATCAGACCGTGGCATGAGCAGAGATAGGAACACAGTGTGTAGAAAACATAATATAAGGTAGGGCACCAACGCAACACTTGACTGTGTCTTAGTCTCTATATATCAGCCACATGTCTTGCAGGCAGAACAGCAAAATAATGTCTTCAAAAAACACTCAGTGAAAGAAGAAACTTTATGAAACAGCTTGTCATGTCTTCAGGTCAACAAGGAGGAAGGCAGAAGGACATTAATGTAAGAAGAGTCATTTATTAAAATACTGCAGACCTGAGAACGAAGAGCAGGAATTGTTGGTTTTGGAGATCCTGTGCAACAACTGCTGGACAGGGGACTTCCCTTCTTCTCTCCTGGATTATGACCTCCACTCATACTTTAGATGTTCTGTTTTATATCTATATGTTGTAGCTCCCAAACCCTCAGAGCTGAGTTCCTCTGCAATATTTTTACGTGACGCATTTATTTTCACAGCTTCCCTACATGGAATGTGTGCAGTTCTTTGGGGACAAGGCCATTTTTCAAAGTTAGTGCTGCAGAGACAATAAAAAAGAGTTAAAACAGATTAGAGTTTTGACTCTTACTATATATCAGGGAAATCTTACTGGAAACCTCAGACAGATGCACAGTAAAAAGGCTAAGCATGCTGCTTCTGTGATATATATGCCTGAAATTGCTGGAAGAATCATATAACTTTTCCCTGTTTGCACTTCAGAAACAGATTGCTTCACTTCTTGATTCAAAGTTTGAACAGTTCATGCTTGAAAAACTGCAAACCAAGAGGCATTGGCTGATAATCATGTAATTGTGCTGTTAGAGTTTTTTTGTTGTTGGGTTGGTTTTTTCTTAGTGTATTTTGACAGCACATAAATCATGGTAGGTTTCCAGATAGTTCTAATGTTAGAGCTCTGCTGCTAAGATTTTAAGACAAAGTCTTTCAGTATGAGGACCAAACATCAGCTGAGCCATAGTAACTATCACTGCCAGCTCAGCTAACAATAAAAGGAGGTTAAACTAAATTACACAGACTGCAAGCCTATGCACTGCAAAGTCACACTGTTGTTTTTTTATTATGGGCTAAGAGGGAGCACATGGAGAGTTACCAGAGCTCAGCTGATATGTGGTAAGTTGTTAAGCTTGTAAGTCTTGAGTCGCTGTTTTCTGATTTAGATCTGACAAAGGAAATGGAAGACAATAATTAATGAGTGGAAGAGGTGATATGGCTTTACAATAGACAGAGATGGTGAGATAACCTTATTACATATTTCACTGGATCTTTTACCAAACAGATGATAGACTCATTATAAAGGGTGCACAGAGGAAAGGGAACATTGACATTTAAAGAGATTTTGCTCCGGAAAGCAGCCACAGAATTGGCATGATGGGTTTCCGTGACTTTTGTGTTTGGCTTTTGGGTGAAGGAGCAACTCTGTGTCTGTTAGACCTGCAAACTCTTGCAGTGTGTTACCGTGACATCAATTTTGAGCCTCTGTTTTCCTCCCTTTCTTCCCAGCACCCAACCCCCCCCCCCCTTTTTTTTTTTTGTTTATCCTTTTTTTCCCCTGAAGGCCAGGTAGCAGCAGCTTTTCCTCCATTGTTTTCTTTGTTTTGTTTTTCTCATTTGTTCACAGGGTAGGGCTGCTTTTCCTGCTATATTGTTGCTGCTTCAGAGCTGCCTACACATAAGCTTATCTCAGCTTAGTTCAACCACTGTGAACTTCTGCATTTGATGCACTTTATAAGCCATAGAATGTCTTATTCTTACCCATTTAAAAAACTTTTCTAACCAATCAGAGCTGAAAAACCAACTCTATTGGTACTTAAATAAGAAGGTCTGCTTAGCCTTGTGCCCTGATTTAGTTAAAACTTAAAGCTGCACTCTTTTAAATTAGTGCCATTTGAGATGCACCTGATGTGTTGGAAACATCATGCCAAGGTTGTACAGCCTTTGAGTTATATACCTGGCCTTTGCTTTCCATGAGGCTGGAAAAATAAGAATTTAAATGCCTGCAAGCTCAAAGCATATAGCTGCATGGGTGGAATCAAAGCAGTGACAATACTAGGGTAAGTACATGGGTTGAGACAAAACTCCAGTCACGTTTCCTTACATCTCTGTGGCAGAGCACCCTTGGCAGGCTCCGTGGATCTCTGGGAGTCTTCAAGAAGAGTGTGTGCTGCCTGGGTGCATTTCGGATCACTTGGAACGGGATGCACTTTAAACTAGCTTAAGTCTCATATAAAACTTGTAGGTAACACCCCAACAAAAAGTTTCAGTGAGGCCATTTTATACTTTCTGAAATGGCGTTTCTCAGAACAGGGTTCTGAGGAAATTGCAACTTTCTGGTTGATTTAGGAAAACGTGAAATGTCAGATTTTTCCATGGAACAGAGATTTCAGCATTCATTCAGATCAGCTAGCAGGTGAGGAGAAGCTTACCAGTAGCACATGGAGTTAGTGACCACTGCCGTAATCCCTTGAGCAAAGAGCACATGAGGCTGGAAAGCTCTGAAAGGGAAGTCAAAATGACCCTAGCAGAAAACCTTTCCTAAAGGAAACCACATCTGTTCAAGCTGGCATGCAGGACTGTTCTCAGGAGGAGCAAGATGCAAAGTTCAAGGGAACTGCCTGCAAAGACACATCGTGACTGTGCTGAGGTTATATAATGAGCCTCGGCGTGAGGAAGCTCTTTGTTCTATTTACAAATCCCTGTATTACTGACAAGGAAACTTTGGTGGCTGCCTTCCAAAGACAACAATGAAGAAAGAAAGAAAGAAAGGTGGATTTTTCTTTGTCTTGCAGCTCCCATAAATCCCTTCCTATTCTGAAATGTGGGGGTTTTAAAAATTATTTTTCTCCCCCCATGTGTAACCCCATAATTACAAAGTGATCAAATGTGGAAGCAGTAACTAAGAGTGCACCAAGTATTTGAAAACTCCACAGATGCTGATTACAATTTTGAAACACCAGTGTTATTGTGTCTAAAGAATATTGTTTCGGCCATGAAGTGGTGAAATACTCAAGAACTTTATTGGATTTTATGTGATATTTTAGTCAGACTTGTTTTTCAAAGACAACCTTAAAAACCAGCTTCTTTGACATAAAACCCCCCAAAGTTTAAGAAAGTTCAGGGTGAGATTGGAACACCAAGGGAGAGGATAGAGAAGAGGTTAAAAAAGAACAGGGAATGATTTATCACTGCTATAGCATGAGAACACCAATCTTCATTAAAAAACAAACCAAACCCAATAATGTCCCAGTGCAGCAACAGGCCTTTATTAAAGAGAGTTCACTAAGTGAATGTCTGGGACTGCCCCTACCAGTCAGATACTTCTCAGTAAATACTTAGACTGAATGGTGTGGCATTGTAATATTCCCCAGGAATTAACTCTTGGTACCTGTTACTAAATCAGTTTTGCATATTTACCGGTGAACAGTGTGACTGTAGATTAAAACCAAGCTGCAGTTTTCTTCTGTTCTTGTTATTCAGTGAAAAATTATTCTGTAAGATCTGCATCTTCATCTTTAGGTATTAAGTTCTCATGAAATTTCCTATTACATTTGGAGAAAATACATTCATTTGGTAAAAGAACATTACAAACAACTACAAGGTAGGGATAGTCCTTCTGAGTCTTGTTCAAACTCAGACATCAGGAGTCCTTTATCTTGACTCTCTATCTAGGAAAATATTTACCCATTATAATGATCTAATCACAGGAAGGGGCCAGGGCCCTATTTTTCTCGTTTGCCTGCCTGTCTCATCATGGGGTGAGACTTGATGCAGGGCGTGTGCCAATCCCAGAACCTTGTGCAGAGCTTGCATCTGGTGTCCAACACCAACAGTGTCAACTGGTGCAATAATCTAAGTGGTTATGACAGAGTCCTAGTGCTTTCAAATGCTTCATTGTGACATTCAGCTTACCCATCAGCACCTTGCTACCACGTGTTTGGTGTGCCCACCTCACCCAGGCATCTCCAGAGCTGTGCTGATGTGGCTAAAGCATAGCTTCCTGTTACTACCTAAAGATAAGAATGAGTGAAAGGTTTTAATTGGGAGGTTCTGGAACCAGCCTCTTCATGACAAAGGCAGAAAAGGAGAGAGCCCAGATAAAGTCTTGGACATTCAAAGTGTTTATTCAAAGTGTTGAGCTGGCTGGTTCTGCTGTGTTCCCACAAAATGCAAGCTAATCTCTCTGATTGTAATAAGATAGGGTGGGAATGGTTTTATTCTTAGGTTTCTTGTTGCCTTAAACCCTTCTTCTCTGTAATGCTAAATAAAACAAATACTTCAAGGATATAGGTCATTATCCCTGGTCAGCTGCCCAAAGAGAGAGAACAGAGGGTGGTAAACTGCTAACACACAGGGTGCAGCCAGCTTTCAATTTAATAGTGGAGAAAAGGGCATTTTTCAGGTTGTGCTTGGGAGGGGTGAAATTTCGGACACCTGAGACTGACCTCTAGAAGTTCTGCAAATGCTGGAACTGTGTGACTGAAACATAGGCAGGATAATGCAAATACCAATAGAACACTTTATCTTTTTATCCCTGCAATAGGTGTGGGCCTGAAAAGTACAGGTGATGCCAAACTGGTAATTTTCCTGAAGTTTTGCAGCCATTTGACCCTTTTGAAAAGGTCTGTGCAGAGCAGGTATTTTTAAGTGTATCATTTCATGTTCACAAGTTCAGTCTGGAGTGCCAGCCCTTGTTCGGACAACCACCGCACTCCTGCAGCTGCAGTGACTCTGGTGGGTCCATATCATCAACCAAGTAATTGAAGTAGATGCATTCTGCAAGAGGAGAAAGGATACACGTAGGTGGCTCTGGCATCTTATGCACTTGCTAAGGCACCAGTGAGATCCTAAGGTTTGTCCGGAGCAGCCATCTCATAATGGCTGTGCACAAACTCAGTCTTCTTGGTTATCATGCTGAAGGGAGGGGAGGATGGTGCTCCCGGTGCACATTTACTCTCAGATTACCTACTAGATTAGAGGCAAGCAATTTGGAAGAGATCTATGAGCAGTCTGGTTTAGCTCTCTGCAGACATTCCTCTTCAGCTGCAAGCAGCTCATGAGCAGCTCAAGCCCAGCTTCAGTGCCAGGGATCTGTCACTTCACTGGCAGTAGGGCTGGGCTGGCTCCTCGGTGATCCAAATTCTAGATGGTGTGAGGAAATGTGCTTGTGGGGATGGCTGATCCCAGGACTACTGGGGTGCCCTGCATTCCTTCTGTATCCCACAAAGGAACGTACCAGATGGAGCAGCCCATGGTCAGAGATACTGTTGGTCGAGGTCAAACACATGGGTTATGATGGACCTATAAAAATTCTCAAGTCTATACTTTTGTGCTAAAAGGTATACAGAGCTCTTAGGATAATTAATGGAGATTACCAATGGAGGAGCAAGTCCATCACTTTATTATCCAAGTGTGTTCTTCCCGAGGCTGGGCAGGGCTGTTGTCTCTGTTTATAAATGGTGCACTGAGGCACAAAGCTCCACTGGGGAAGAACATGTTGGATAAATGTTTCTTGTTAGAGAATGTTTATTTGTCAGACAAGATTCCTTCCATGTTGTGTGTGTGGGAGTGTAACCACTTCAGCAAGACACTCTAGGAAACATATTCTTGGAATCAGCGTGGAATTCCTGTCAAAAACAGCCCTCTGTCATGGCATGGTCATTCCTGGGATGGCTGCAGACTGCATGTCATGTTTTGGAGTTGAGGCTGGCAAGACAGGGAATTAAAGCAAACAGAATGGTGCCCTGATCCTCAGTCATTTCTGGCACCGTGATATATTTTTCATTGCATGCTTTTTGTCCTTTATTACAAGGGAGAAAAATCCCCCAAAAATCTTGAGAAGTCCTGTTTTTTTCACAGTAGAGATGGGAAATCTTCCAGACTCTCCAAGACACTGGCAAAAGGTGGAAGCTGTTTCCAGTTTAGCTCAACTTTCCCAAGGTTCCAACATCTGCTTTGTTGCAGAACAGGAGACTTAATCCCAGTTTCCTGCAAGGAAAATGATGCTACACAGACTGCCTAATCATGCAGCTGAGAATATGCAAAGCCGGCAGCCAAGAACTGGAGACCCAGTAGCCACATCCTCTCCTTTGACTTCACTGTCCACTGATTACAAGCTGGCCTGTCAGATTGGTCACACTCCTCAAGTCTCATTCCTTATATCATCTTAAAATCTTCTTTGAGGCTTCAGAATATTTAGGAGCTCTACAGAAGGCAGGTATGGATTTTAAAGCTCTCCATCTCCTGAGCCAGCAGATCTAGACCTTTGCTATTGTACAGGACATTATGTAACAGGTAGGATTTGCGCCTACCTAGTTCTTCCAGAACACCCACCTCAAGTTACTCATCTTTGGCATTAGCCAAAGTGCACAGCTTCTGCTTTGTTAAACTCTTCCCTTCAAGCCTGTAGTCCTTCCTTCAAGTCTGCCCAAAGCTCAGGGAAATGGAAATACCCAAGGGCCAAGCAGAGAGTTCAAGTTTTGTTCAGATAAAAACCATCAAGAGAAAGAGTGTACTACCTCTGGTCAGGGAGGCAAGAAGGTCACAGGCTTATTTTGAAGTCTTGTCAAGCTACTCTCTCTAATCTGTTGTTCACCAAAACTCAGACTGTTTTTCATCCATAATCACTCTTATTTTTTTTGTTGTTGTGTTTGTTGGTTTTTTTGGTTTTGGTGTTTGTTTTTTTTGTTTGTTTTTGTTTTGTTTTGTTTTGTTTTGTTTTTTTGGTTTTTTTGTTTTTTTTTGTTTTGTGTTTTGTTTTGGTTTGGTTTTTTTTCTGTGTGAATTATTTCTCTAATATTTCACTAGGGGGAATCTAATATTATTTTCTCCTCTCTTCCTAATATTCTGGATCTCTCTAGATGTATCTGTACTACACCCATCTTCTCTGATTGAAGGAGTTACGTGCAAAATTCACAATTGGCATTCTTAGCTTGCAGAGATTTTATTTATGTGGCTGTACACATTTTTACGTGCTGTAATTCTGTTTACTTTAGAAGAGCCCACAAGATTGATGAGTGAGGCAACATATTTAAAGTCTACATATTGCAAACGTGTTAATGACTATATAGGCTATAGGTCCCTGTGGGAATAAGAAGAGGCATTCTTTTAATAAACAATGGAGTGCATCCAGTTTTTCTTCCTACTTAAGTTATTTCCAGCACATTCACTAAAATGCTACCAGATTCAATAATATTTGTCTCTTTCTTGGCTTCTTACATAGATAGCTTTCTTCCTTGACAACAAGTCCAAGATTTTTTGGAGCCAAAGCAGGAACGATGATGTGTTTTTGTTGTTGTTGTTCTTCTAACCAGCTGTCTCTGCTCATGTTGCTGTCACTAGGAGAAGACATCTGCTTAGTACATTCAATATTTTTGCTTTGATTCTCAACAGGGAGGTCAGAGCCTATGCAGAAATGTCCCCCAAAATATTTGTTACCACAAACATTTCTTTTAAGACTGGGGCACTTTGTTTATTCAGTGTACAGTCTGTAAAGAATTTGACCAATTCCCTTTCTGTAAAACAGAGCAGTCATGATTTCAGTGCTAAAATCTGGACATGAGACATTCACCATTAGCGAGATACCATGCAAGATACCAGATGGTATAAAACACAGTCTAGTGACTTTTGTTTTAATTATATCACATCACTCTGATGAGATACTATAAACCTGTTTTTTTTTTTCCCCCACAAAGCTGAGATTCAGAGTGGGGATTCTTAATGAAAATGTTAACTTCTTTACCAATTCTCTGTGCTGATTTCATAAAAATTGATTAGAAAAATAGAGTAGTGCTAGTTATGGCTTGCCTGTGGCCACAGAGCTCCAGGCAGTTCTTTCTTCTAGGTACAAGCAACCTTCCTTCCTCATTAATCAAAGATCCAGTCTAGCAAAACACTTCAATCCTTAAATCCACCCCTGCTCAACAGGATGCTTAAACCTAAGCTAAAATCTCTCTGGGCTCAAATTGGATTTAAGTATGTTCTTAAAATTAAGTATGCTAACCTGGCACCTTGCTCAACTGCACTTCTCAGCACTGGAATTTAGCAGTTTTACAAAGCTTTATCATTCCTTTTGGGTGTGGGACAGGCAGCTACAGCCCAGATGGTGGATGGAGCAGAGCAGGGAGCCTGAAATAAGCGCAGGGAGGTTTCTACTTCTCTGAGTTACTCAAAATTCACCATGTCAAACAATGAAATGATATGGAATAAGATAGGACTGATTGCCAGGTAAAACCAATCATCTCATGAATCACGTGCAACACAAAGATGTGTACAGAGATGCAGAGTTTGGTGATGGTCACTATCTCTGATACACTCAGGAAAAGTCAGGGAGGTTGTTGGAAATTGTATTTCTCATCAATAAGTTTCCCTTGAGTCTGTCGCTCAGATCATCATTGTCAGTGATCAGTGATTTAGTAATGCCTGCCCAGCACGTGCCTCTCATTCCTGTCTGGATGCAAACATACCTGCAAGTTGAGGAATGACAAAGCCTGGCCCACTGCTGTTCCTAGATTCCTTCCACCAGGCAGCAAGCATGTGTTTATCTCTAGATCAGGAACACGCACCCTGGTTGGAAATTAATTCGGACTTGCAGGCTGAGTCTTTCTCTCCTGCCCACCTAGTATCCATGCTGGTGTTTCCTTATTCCTTCCCCAATGCCACAGGAATGCTACTGCTGTGAGCTCGGATTTTGCATGTGCTTCCAAGCACACCCTTTGGAGACCAAAGGGTCAAGTGTGTCATTAGTGTGTTAATGGAAACAGGTGTCCTCACGGTGAAGTGGGTGGAAAGTGCTGCCGTTTGGGGTAGAGGAGCCTCTATTTGATCTAAGGTTAATTGCATCTGATCTTGTCTGAGAATTAGGTGGCAACTCTCCCAAGAACATGTGTTTAGTGTGTTTTCCAGCCTCTCTGGCTTTTACCTACGGAAGGATTAGTTCACCAGGTGGATGACTTTCCTGTTGTTCTGGAATTGTTGCTAGTGAGGGAATACGTCAGATCCCCACAACTTCATCTGATTAAGAGCTGAATTGTAGCAAAATGACTTGGGTTAAGAGATAAAGACAGATTTTCTAACTGTGAAGCTCTGGAATGGATCCTCTAGATAATCCTTATGATCAAGGTAGGTGAACCTCTGTCACGTATGGTTTAGGCAAAGTTCTTCCTGATATACAGCCTGAGGGAAGAATTCCCATGACTTCCCAAGGCCCTCTTTGTTGGATTTTTTTTATTTTATTTTTTTTTATGGTGATTTTGGCATCTGAAACCTCACTAAGAATCAGAGACCCAAACTCTGAAAAGCAAGGCTTCACCTTCTGAATTCTGGAAGCTTTGTACAGAACTGGGCTGCCTGCAGTCTGACGTGAGGCCATGGTGTGTCATTCCCTGCACTAAACCTTGCACTGTGGGTTTAAACGGGCTCTGCCAGTCACAAGGAGGTGAACCAACAGGTCTAAAGTCATACAACACAGGAAAAGTAGGAACAGAGGACAGGTTTCCAGGCTTCGAGACATGCACCTTAACCACTAAAAATCTTCATTTCCTTGAATTAATATTGGCCCAGGCTGCCTCTTGTATTACTGCCTCCAGAGTGGCCTATGCAATGTCAGACAGTCCTTTGCTGTTTAATTCATTTCACTGCTACTGTGCAGGGTGCGGTAGATATTACCAAAGGAATGATTGCACGTTGCCAGTAGTTTTTATCCTTTCCAAGCAAAGAGACTTTTGCAGCCAGGCTCAACACCTTGGATTTTCTACTTTAATTTCCAAAGTGTATGATATTGGTCATGATAGGAAACGGAAGGAAAAAAATAGAAAATTCACGCTGGGCTTGACAAGGCAGCAACCATTTTGGGCAGCACGTTACAAGGGTAATGGGCTGCAAATCAAACTTCTGCTGCTGTGCTGCGGAGGATTAGTCACAGATCACCTACCTGCAAAATGGAAGTACTAGTAGTTACTATTTCACATTTTGGAGATTCAAAGCTTAAAACTTTTAGGATCATTCAAAGGAGGCTGTGATGGATGTGTAAAGTATTCTCTCTTCTGTTAACATGACTGGAAAATTGCATAAGTCTGATGGATAAAGAAGCAATAACTGTTGGACATGGGACAAGGAAAATATCTGACCATTGGTTTTCTCTGAAAAAACTAAATGGAGAACACTTGTCTCTCATCTTGGGCCAAACAGTTTTTAGTTATTAGATGCTTCCCCTAGATACCAATTGACATAACAAAAGGGCTCTTGCAGATTTGCAAGAAAGATCAAACAGAGAAGGAAAAAAAACCAACCCAGGCAACGATCCCTCTGTAAGTCTGCTTCTCTGGAGCACTACATATCTGGGCTCTGTCAGGAGTCACAGCACATTGAGATTGAGAGATGTGAATGCCAGGATGTCCCTCATGATGACCACCTGCCCCTTGCAGCAGAAAATACCCTCACGAGTTGTCTCTGGAGGATGAAGGAGCACAACCTCACAGCCTGCTGATCCAAGCGCTCAATTGGAAGGAGGCACGTGAACTGCAGGTTATCCAGGGAGGGAACTGATCCCAGGTTTACAGAGCCTTGGGCAAAGGCTTTGCCTGCTCAGCTTGTGCTGGTGCTATGGTCTCATTCATTGGTGGTTTAGAAAGCAGCCATGCCCAGGTCTTTCACAACAGGCCATGTTTGCAGAGTGGTTCCGGCACTCTAGGTACACCTACGGTATGGGACTCGGGTGACTCATGCACTGTTCTGCTTTGGTTTTGTATCTCAGCAGGGTTTAAACACAGGGTAGGCGGCTAGGACAAGGCCAGGGTATTTCTAGTCATAGTCATAATGCTTAGAAAACATCCATGGCTGTGACTGACAGGCTCACGCGGATTTATCTACAGCTCTTCTAAGATAGCATTTGGCCCTGGCAGCCCTCTCCATCCCTTGGGAGGAATTTAGCACCCCTGGCAGAGGGGGCCAGTGCAGGGCCAACTCAACCACAGGCAGGGGATTTGTATCGAGGACTGAGTTTTCAATGTGTCCCCTGCTGTGGGGCCTGTCGGGGAAGGGGTGCCTGTCAGGGTGGGGTGGTATCTCCTGGGCCTCTGAACTGTCAAAGTGCTTGGGTCAATCTGGGAATACGTTTGCTTGTTTTAGGCACTTTGGCAGCCAGAAAAGTAGGAGGGAGGCTGGATCTCAACTCTGTGCTCCAGCTTCTAAAATCTTTTAGGCACTTAATGTCCTTTTTTGGGTCCTTACATGCAAACTTTCCCTCCTGGGGCTGTCAAGCAGTGACTGTGGACATTAGAGCTGGTAATGGGATAAGATTGTAAACATCTTCTGGAAGCTTGCAGCGGAGCCCTTTATTGTCAAAATGAAATACATTTAAAGTGCTTAAAAACTCATCCAGAAATCTCTTTCCAAATGAGTAAGGCTTGGCAACTCTCCCCTGTACAGCCTGAATGCAATGTAGCCCTTCTGTCTTCTCTTCAGGGCATATGCAGGTACCCAACAGCTATTTAAAGGGTAATATTCCATTATAAAAACAATCACACTCAAAATCCAAATTATTGTAATTGAAGTTCTTATAAATAGCCACAAAACAATCAAACAGAAAGAGATCAGAAAAGTTCCCCTTCCCCCTGTCCTTAGTATGCTGGACAGGTTTTGTTTTCAGTCTCTGAGCCCGCAGCTACTTTGTAACTCTGAGCACCTTTTACCGCTTCTCACCTTTTTATGAGCCCTGGTTGGGGAAGAACAGAGAAAAAGCTGGTTGGCACAGAACACCTGCCTCCCCCAAAAAATCACAGGGGAACCCTGGACAAAAACTGTCTGTGAAGAACTGAATGCTACAAACCACGGTGCGCATTTCTGGGCCTAACCCCGCGGGTTACAGGGCAGGAGAGTGATGCTTGCAGGGTCAGGGCTGCCTCCAGCCCCATCACCCCCTTCTCCCCTCCGAGGTGTCGGTAGCTGCCGCCCCCAACCGCAGCCCCCTCCCGCCGTGCGGCCGCCCCGGCCCCGGCCCCAGCCCTTACATGGACAAATCTGCCTGCAGGGAAAGGCAGGAATTTGGGCCCTTGACGTCAGCCCCAGGCAGAGCGCAGCAGCCCGGCGGGGCGGGAGGCAGCAGCCGCCGCTTTCGCTTTTTGTTTCGGGGGCGTCCCGCCGAGCTCGGGACTGCCGGATCCCCCCCTCCCTCCGCCCGAGGGGAGGTAAGGGTCGAGGGGCGTGGAGGGGTCGGAAGCAGGGATGCGGTGGCTGGAGCATCGCGGCCCTGGACGGATGCAGAGGGGTGAGGGAGGGGCTGGCGGACCGGAGGGAAGATGCGAAGGGCGGAGCGCGGGAGGGGCCGGCCGGGGTCAGGGGGGATGCGATGGGCCGCGGGGTGTGGGTGCAGAAGCAGGGAGCGCGGGAGGGGCTGCCCGGGGGACGCGGCGGGGCAGCAGCGCGGAGCGCGGAAGGGGCCGGCGGGCGGAAGGGGCCGGCGGCGGGGCCCAGAGGAGGGCGCGGCGGGGCGGTCCCGGGCACTGCCGTGGCCCCGGCTCCGCCCCCGGCCCCACCTCCCTCCCGCCACCGCCGCCGCCGCGCTCGCCTCCGCTGCCTCCTCCCCCCGAGGTATTGTTGCAGATAATAACTTGCCCCCTTCCTCTCCTCCCCATTCTGAGGCAGCTGTGCAACAGCTGGAGCCCCCGGCTGGGGCGGGGAGCACTGCCGGCCGTCCGGGGGGGGCGCGTTTGGCTCCTCCCTCCGCCCGGGGTGCCGCGGTCGCCGGAGGGGGCACGGCCCAGCCCGGCGCGGTGCGAGCCCGGCCGCGGGCGGGGGCAACTCTGGGGTGTGGGGCAGGGAGAAACTTCCCCGGTACTTCAGTGGCTCCACCGCAAGCCTTCCCCCCTTCCGAGCCGGGCGGGGGCTGCCCGTGGGCCGGGAGTGTTCTCCCCCACCACCCTCCCTGGGCAGCCGGGGCCGGCGCTGCCGGCCGCAGGTGCACCTGGCCCTGGCGGGGGCTGGGGCCTCCTCTGCCCCGGCAGCTGCCGAAGGGCTGACGCGCCGTGCTCCGGCCGACCCCGCGACAGGGGCGAGCGAGTAACTAACAAGTTGAGCAAAGCCCTGGCAAGTTTTTATAGGCTAGGGGAGGCCCACCCCTCCCCATCAGGTAAGGACGTAAAAGTTTCCCACACCCTGACGTCACCCAGGACTTCTTTTTTTTTTTTTTTTCCCCCCCCCTCTTTTCTTGCCCTTCCCTTTTGAACAGTCAAATCTTATTCCTGCCATTGTTCAGGAGCACTCTCCACGCCCTGGGGCTGCACTGAGAAGGCAATGCTCAGGAGTAGGAGGTGTTGATGGAGAAACACTTAATTGCTCTGGCTATTGTACCTTGAGGTGCAGTTTGGCCCCATTGGTGAAGCAAATGAGTGTTGCATTCTCGTGCTTTGTGTTGCTTGTTTTATTTATTTATTTATTTATTTACTGCCTCTAGGAGTTGGCCTTTTGGCCTAGTTGTTTGGGTTTTTTTTTTGGGTTGGGTTCCCATTTGTTATCTTTTTGTCTTGCTAGGCAGTAGATACAGGAAAGTTTTAAAAGCTTGCAGGAGCTGTCAAGTTTGCTAATGTGTGTTCCTGCCCATCCACAACACCTTGAACCCTGTGCACAACGTGGTTTTTACCCATGTAAAATGCAGGGTCTTGTATGAAAGTGCTATGGTTTTGGAAACACTCTAGATTTGAGAATTTATTTACTTCCTTGGACTCATTTACTTGTAGAGCTTGTGCTTATACTTCCCCAGGATGTTTTTTGGGACAAGATTTAAGAGAACCGTGAGTTCCTGGATGTCTAGTGGGTGAGTGATACAGCAGGTGCCACTTCACCAAGTAATTACAGATATGGGATATTAGGAAGACAGGGGAACATGTGGAGCTGGGAACAGGACAGAGCACTTCATCTCAATGTTACCACTGAATCAGTGTTCATGCTGGGAAGTGTTGGTCACTATCCTGTGCGTAGCCCAGCCCTCTGTACAGCAGTGCCATTTGGTGATGTGAGGGATTTTCTGGTTATCCTCACCCTTGCTGCAGCAGGACTGGTGTGGCTAAAGAATATTTTGAAATATGGGATTTGCCTTGGGAAATATCCTCATCTGAGGATAAAGATACACTGTTGAAAACTGTCTTTTGGCCTACTCTGTCTCCCTGTGCCCACCCCATGACCTTTCATCATATCAATCATAAATTTATTAGCTGTTATGCCCCTCTTTCAGTAGGTGAAGGTGTGGGTGGTCACTGTAGGGCCACCTGGTAGTGAGCTCTTACCCTGTATAATCCTGCCTGTAGCTCTAGCACAATGGTGATGCTTGTGGAGCTTTCAGCTCTGCCACCCTCTACTTCCTGTGTTTCATATATAGTTTTAATTATTTTCTACAGGTGTTTTTTCTTCCCACCTGAGTCAGCTTGTATTGACTGATGCTGGGAAAAGGTACCACACTGAGAGAACCTGGTGCAGGATGGTGGCAACAAGTTTTCATCAGTTATGGTGCTCAGGGCTTTCCTGCCATTGGATGTTCTCACCTTGTAGGTTCTTCTCTGAGCCCTGTGGTTGGAGGACCTGTTTGAAGCATGAGGGGCACTGAGGGCTTTTTTGGGGGTTTCTTGACTGAAGAGAGGTGCCTGGTAGTGGGTAGGTGGTATGTGATGAGTCTGCTGGACTGTGAAAATGAATACTTTGCGCACAGAGGGGGCACTTGAATTATTTTTAACACCCTCTCCCCAGAAGTCAGCCCCAGAGTGTGTGTGTTGTGTGGAGGCCTTGGGCATGTCAGAGGAGGGCCACAAGGATGATCAAGGGGCTAGAGCACGTTTGCTATGAGGACAGGCTGCGGGAGCTGGGATTGTTCAGTCTTAAAAAGAGAAGACTTTTGGGGGGACCTGATAGCTGCCTTCCAGTGCCTGAAGGGAACCTACAGGAAGGCTGAGGAGAGACTTTTTACAAGAGCTTTGACTGATAGAACAAGGGGAAATGGGTTTAAGTTGAAGGAGGACAGATTTAGATTAGATCTTAGGACGAAATTCCTCAGTACTAGGGTGGCAAGACTTTGGAATAAATTGTTGTGGCTGCCCCCTCCCTGGAGGTGTTCAAGGCCAGGTTGGACAGAGCCTTGTGTAGCCTGGTGTAGTTAAGAGGCATCCCTGCCTATGACAGGGAGGTTGGATTAGATGATCTCTAAAATGGAAGGACCTAGGCCATTCTATGATTCTATGCTGCCCATGCATGATGGTCCTGCCATCCAGAAGTTCCAGCCAGGGATATGTGTCCCTTGTATGCTGCTGCTCTGGGTAAGTTCCTGGGTGGAAATGTAAGACGTATCCAGGGAAATGAAGCTGAAACTGCCTCATTGAAGCCAACTGGTACCAGCTGCCTCTCTGTGAGCTTGGCTGGGCAGAGGTACTGAGCTGGGGGAGAATCTCCACTTCCTTTTGTGCCAAGGTGAGATTTCCACCCTTGGAGCATGTGTGGAGATCAGCCCAGGTGTCAGGGCAGGATGCTGGTGAGTGTATCCATCTCTCTGTGGGCTCCAGCTCTGTGTGTCCTGTCCTCTTCTGTTAGTCGCCATTTGGATGAGCAGTTACCCAGTTTTAGGGGGTAAAAGTGTTGAGTGATATTGTCTGTGATGTGCTCTAGTGAAACCAGGGCAATCTGGCAAAAACCTACCTCTAGACTGGTGGTCCAGAAGTGGATTTCAGATACCATATCCCAGCAGTGATGGTTAGGGTATGGACAATCCCAGGCTCCTATGCAGTTTAGGTGCCTTGTATCATGGAAACTTGCAGAGCACGTTGGATCTCCAAGTTACATTGCTCTGAATATTGTCTTCAGCTTTGCTGTGTGAGAGGTAATAATGGGCTTGTTCTATCTTACCAGAATCAGAAACCGGTGCAGTTTAACTCAAGCATTCAAATACTGGAAATGCAGGTTCAGATGTGTATCCCTCGCCAAAATGCTTGTTTCTCTAGGGGGTTCAAGGGTGAAATTCCAGAGCTGGACTATTGAGTTTTGCCAGGCACCTAATAGTGGCAGATAGCATCTCAGTGGAGCTAAAATATATAGTATAATAACTGGTATGTATTTTTAATTCTAACTCACAGTAAAAATTAGGACGCATGGGGGTTCATGATCAGAGAGTTGACACCACTTGTTTAATTTTGAAGCCCAACTATTGCCTCGTTTGTTAAAATCTCTTTTTGTGTTTGTCTATTTAATATCTGACTACAAAACTGAAGTGACTCCCTTCTGATCAGTGAAGCCCTGCAGGTTTGGAAAGGGATAGTAAAAATCATGTGGAGCTGAAAAACCTGAGGGAGTTTGACCAGTAGCTTGGAATGGATCCTATAGAAAGGACATGTTAGAAAGGTGTGGCAGAAATCTCAGTGCTGTGGAAAAGGGGTCTCTGTTCCTTTGCACAAATGCAAGCCAAGGAGAAAGTGCTGATTCAAATTGAAGAAAATGAAGTGCTTTTCCACATAACTAAATGGTGGCTTTTATCATGCAGAATGGTGTTGAGGACAAGAATTTCACCAAGTCTAGAAAGGTTGAGTGAGAATCAGGTACATTCAGAGGTATACCAGCTAATGGTGATGGCTCTTATGTCATAAACATCTGATTGGAAAGAAGAGACTGTTTGGTGTAGGTTTCTCTGAAACAGCTCTTGCTGACTGTAGCTGGAGAAAAGCAGTAGCTTGAATGGATGACAAATCATTTGCAAAAAGACAGTTTCCATGCGTCTGTGGAAACATGTACTCTCAGGGTGCCCACAGCAGTTTCTCTATTCCTTTGCCCATCATGGTTGTATGAACAATGCATCACTGGTGGCATTTCGTTCCTCATTAGGCATCTGAAAGCTTGACCCACACAGATCTGCCTTTCTCCTAATAAGCTCTTCTGGCTCTGACGTGGCTCTGGGCAGCACCCGCGCTATGCTTCAGCTGGACCCAGACCATGTTGAGTTTCCGCTCTGGCTGGTTGTCCATGGTACATCCCATCACGTGGAGGGAAGTCCCTTGGGTGCACAGAGAGGTTTTAAAGATGACATTGTCATGATGAAGAAATATGTATTTCCTTTAGGTACATCTGTGCTTTTTAGTTAAGTTATTTTTTCTATGGAGAGAGGCCTGCAGGGCAGCAAGGTACCAAGTCTACATGACCCACCTGAAGTCTGGGATTCAGCATCTGTGTTTCCTATGCACACTTGTGGGCGAGGCTGTGATGCTCCTGCCTGCTTGCGGTCCTCTGCAGCCTCCTTTCTCAGCCCCTGTAGCTTCATCAGCTCCCTTTGCTCTCGCTCTTGTAGCAGGGTAATTCTGCTAAGAGCTAGAGAGCTTACTGGAACTGCAGCCACGCTTCAAAAGCAAGCAGGAGCAGAGGAGACAGAAACCATAGCCTGTCTAAGGATGTGGGTTAGCTGAGGGACGGATTGCAAGGAACAATACCTTTAAAGTGTGTGGGTTATAGGTAGGAAAATGCAGGACTTGAAATAACTTTAAGAACAACTGTTCTAACAGAGGCATTGGAGGGAAGGTGTTGCTATTGGCATGCGCACGAGCATTGGGATGCTGGAGGAGAGCATGGGGAAAGTCTAAAGAGCTCTTTGTGTTTTCCTCTTTTTAACTTGGGGAACTTTTTGTTTTGTGAAATAGAAACAAACAGAGAAAAGAAAACAAACTGAAAACCACAGACCAGAAAAACCCCACAAAGTATAAAAGATGTTTGAAACCTTATGCCTGCCCAAGAAGTGGGGGTTAGGTTGCAGGGCTTTGCTCTTTCCATTCCTCCTGCTTCTGGGTGCGACAGGTAGGACTCGTGATGTTTCCAGTCCAGACTAACCCCAACCAAAACCTGCTACCCACACTTAGAATGATAGAATCATAGAACGTTTAGGGCCGGAAGGGACCTCCAAAGGTCATGTAGTCAAGCCCCCCTGCAGTGAACACTTAATTGTTGTGATTAAGGTTATGGGTAGAGCGACCTTGGTGGTGATTCTGCTTTTATCTACTTTCAATCATGTTCTGAGCAAGCGCAAGAGCTGGCGTGAAATTGGTATTTTTTAAGTTGTTGTCAGCAAGTCTCTGTCATTTTAGACTGATGGTATCTGTTGTTTGGATCTGTGGGTGACAGTGACACACGTGTGAGTCACTCAGAAGCACTCCCAAACTATTGCAATGTGCTCAGGAAAGGAAAACAAACATTGGTGGAGTTGTAGGCTACTGATAACCTTTTCTTAGAAAAAGATAAAAACTTTTGAGCATTGCAGGCTGTTGGGATGTTTTCTGTAACCCTTGATGCTATAAGGGAATCTCGTAATTCCTCAGTAACCCCCTAAATAGCTTCATTTGTTTTGGGGGTGTGGAAAGCTTGAGGGTCTCAGATTTATGCCAGCTTTGTTTCTGTTTGAAAGACCCTGTCAGCTCTCTTTGGGGTTTCCAGATCTGTCTTCAAGGGGTCCAGTTTTGTTCCTAAGTTGGTTCATGCACTTGAGCATCCTCTAACTAGGTACCTTTCAGCAGTTAGCTGCTGTCCTCCCCTGCTACTGCTGCCCAGTGATGCTTCAAGGCAGGCAAACTTCCACCAAGCCTTGGATGATTGTACTGCTGGTGGAATAGTTAGTTGAGATTTACTGTGGCTGTTATTTTTAGTTAATAAAATATCAACTAGCTTGCCATAACTATCTTGTTTATTGTCTATTAAAAACCCCACATACTTCATTCACTGGGTGAAATTTAATAGAAGTTCATCTAAGCATTTATTGCTTATTTAATTTAAAAATAAGTTGATCTCCACAGTTGGAAACAGACACTGAGGATTTAATTAACATTCACTAAACTACCTTGTTAGCTCTGAATTACAGAGTCGTGTCTTGTTTATGCATCAATTTGTAACTTCCACCCCCTTCCCTTAGGCCAGTGGATTTCCTTGTGGGGAGCTGCATTCTTTCCTTTTCTCCCTCTGCTCGTGCTCTTCATTTCTTCTCCAGGTGGAGAGCCTCTCCCTGGGCTGTGCAGCTGGAGGTCCTAATGCTGCTAAGGAGGACCCAGCTGCTTTGTTTTAATGGAGGAGGCTGATGGACAGTGCCATACACCTTGAAGGGCCTCTGGAACCCAGTGGGGTGGGTAGGGATGCACTGCACTGTGGGATGAAGATGGTGCAGCTCCAAACCCTAGTTAAACTTAACAGAGTAAATGTAAAATAACTCCTCTAGGGCTTTTTCAGCAAGGTGGCTGGCTTCATGAAACTCAGGTTGGTGAGGTTTTCCTTTTTGTGAAAATAGCAGCTTGGGGTGATTTACAGGTAAGTCCCAGGCAGTCCTGCTGCAGTTGCTGTGCTCATTGTACCTCAGCTGCCGGGTTTATAGCTCAGTAACCTGTACGTGCGTCTTCTGTGTGCTGTGTGTACGTACCCTAAGGAGCTCTCTGTTTCAGCAGTTTATTACCTTACCTTAACAGACTGGAATGACTCCACTTAATGAGGCAAGCTTGAATGAAAGCGAGGAATCTCCCAGACAGCACAGACACGAAGCGACTGGGCTGGGAGGTGATTGGATTAGCAGCTGATAAGCGGTGGTAACTCCAGCTGCTTCATCTCCCCTGCTTCTCTCATCTGGGTGTCAGCAGCGTTCTCCTTTCAGCTCAGCCCCAGAGATCATCTGGCTTGAATTTAACACACCTCATCACTTGAGGTAGAGACATGATTTGCTTTTCATGGGTTTGGCCAAATCTGGAGAGATACCTCAAGCTATTAGTGTGGCCAAGACAAGCTTTTAATGTGGATTTCCCAAGAGAAAGAGATAGTGATTGAAGCAGCCTCATGGCAGCCCTGTAGCTAATTACAAGCAGTGAACTTGGTTAAAAGAATGGTGTTAAAGTTGCAAGTTCCAAGCACTGCGAAGCTATGAACTGCCAGAGTAAAGGTTGTTGATGAAACCTTAATTTGGCCTCCTGTGCAAGTGAGTATTCTGATATAGCCACTTAATTGCCAGAGCACCTACTCTTTGTGCCCAGAGTGGAAGGTGATACTTAATGAGCAGCTATTCAGTTTCTTTTCTTCTTGTGCAGTGTGTGGCCCCAAGCCTTATTTACTGCATACTGTTCAAACTCGGGACTGAATGCAGAATTATTAATTTCCTTTTGTGCTTTTCTGGAGTGCTCTTTGCTCTTTCATTGGAGAGCTTTGCAAATTGCAAGGACTATTTTTGCAGTAGCTTTCCAAGGTGAAAGAATATTATTTTTGACATTTTGCTCATGGGACACTGAGGCTTGGAGGGGAGTAAGTTGAGAGTCTTGTGTCATCCCTGATGCTGAAGCCCAGGAGAAAAGAAAACAAGTTAGACCAGGATTGTTCTCTTTAGTTTGCAGCCAAAACTGATAATCAAACACAGAAATGGTTGAAAAGAATTGTTTGTAATGCCAGACTGAAGTTAGCATCCTTTCCACCCAACTCTGGCGATTGCTCTGAACAGCTTTTTGCAGTTACGTCTATCTTTACAGTCCATCTAGCCCATCTTTTCTGCTTTTACCTGCCTCTTATGCATTATCATCATAATCCTTGACTGGGGTGAAAGGCCTGTACTTATTCTGTGTGGGTATTGAAATGCTTGGCATAGTGTGGAAGCTGGTCTTTTTCTCTGGCATTTAGAAATCAGGGCAGCTTAATGCTGTTGAATCTGAAATGTGATGGTAGAGAGGTCCAGAAATGTGCCACAGAAATGGTTATGGTCCAGATGGTATTTATGTATAAAAACATATTTCAAGGAGCAGAATAAAACTAATGGGGACTTCACATCATCTGCTGGATGCTTCCTCAGTAGCTTCTTTTCTATGTACAGTAAAACTGCCATTTTTTAGGGTAGTTTAGGCTTCCTTTAAATCTGTGGTGGTTCTGCATCTCTTCTGATCCTGCAGGCTATTTTTCTGGCAGAAAGGGAATTATGTCTTCCCTAGTACAATTCCAATTTGGTGCTTTTTCAGAGAATAAATTTCTTTCTGGGATTCCTTGGGATGAACAGAGCTGAGCTTGAAAAACACAGCACCATGTCTTTGCCATTTAAGGAGGGCTTGGTGAACCTTCTGCACAGTAAGTTTGAAATTCAAGTGTATGAGTAATACAGCTGAACTTTTTCCTAAAGATAAGCAAATGTTTAACCACTGTCCTGCACCCAAATCCTAATTTGCTTCCAAGGCAGACAGATGTGGAAGAAATGATGGGCAAAAGGGTTAAAGTTGTCTGGGGAAAAGTTTGCCTGCTTTTCTTCTGAATCTGTGCTGCAGCATGCAGAGAGGCCACGGACCTTGCTGCAATGAAGAGTCAGCCTCGTGCAGGCAGGCGATCATTCTGGGAGTGAAGCAGACAAGTTGCAAGCTGCTGACAGTGGCATTAAGTGACAAGCTGTGAGGCAGCAGCATATTTTGGAAGTTAGGAATAACACCTTGGATCTGCATGGTGCTTTGGGGCTGAGTGTGGCGTTCTTGGCACGTAAAGCCCCTTCGAGTGTCTCCCTCTGTGTATGAGATTTGGGAATGAGGCCAGAGCAGCAGGTGAACTTAAAACAATATAAATGAGCATGTCTTCCCAAGGTGTTCCACCTACTCAGGTACTTGACGTGTCTGGGTGAAAGAACGGCAGCTTATGGAGTGCCTGTGCACCTCCTTCCATGGCTTGGCACGGCCTGCTTTGCTTTGCTGTGTGGGAGAACTGTGAACTTGTGGTGTGCAGAGGCTGGGGAAGTCAGGGGAGAAGTTTTTAAGGACTGCATCTTAGAGCAGGAGGAGGAAGAGCTACAAGAGCAGAGCACATTGACTTACTAACACACAAGGAGCCCCATAGGGTAGATTTATTTGCAAGTTATTCTATGTGAAGTTAGCTCCTGTCCCTTCATTGCCCACACGATCAGTGTTTTGTGGTCACTGTTCTTACAGGTGGTTATCAGATCTCTTGAAGGATGCAGGGCAGATGGGTTGGCATCATCTTGCCTTTGCACCACCTGGTGTATTACCTTGTGATCTACCCTGGGGTGAAAAAGAGAATACTCATGGCACTCACTGGGGTGTTGCACCCATACCTGCATTACTCTGGTTACCTGCCTGCTTGAGTTCCCTGGATACCATGGTCTGTATGCATTTGCATGTCTGAGGTGGTGTTTTAGGTCTTGGGTCATGCAGTCATGTGCAAGAAGTCCATCTTTGTTGTATTCAAGGTGGCTGTCTTCCTGTGTCAGCTGCTCCCCATCCCTTGAAGATGAAGTGCAGTGAGGCACAAGCAACCTTATGGGTTTTTGCAACAGTCTTTGATAAATTTCTTATATCTCGGATTATTTGATTCATACCCGACTAAGGGTGTGCCCAGTTCCATGGGTGGAACTGCATGTATAAAGCTAGCTGTGTATTATCAGAAAGTCTCTGGTTCATCTGTTTTGGTTTTTGCTGTTGTGGTAGGTGCACCTTCTAGGATGGGAGTATTTTCTGTGTTTTAGTTGTGCACATTCTACCTGATTCCAGATACTTTTGATAACCAGAACAAGACAGGGCCTATCCATCCATCCTATCCTATTATTGAAAGACATCAATAATACTTAATACAAAAGACATACCCATTCTGGGTATGGTGTTGGTGTGCTCCCGGGCTCTCGTTCATCCTTCTCTTTGGTTTTGCTTATGTATCCTATGGACAACCTTTTCTTGTGATGTCCATCCATATCTCTAAATTTGACCTGTAGTGCCTTGGGCTGACCTTGCCACATACTAATGCTGCCCACAGGAGAGCAGCAGGTCTGCCAAACTGTGCCTATTGAAGTCCTGTGAACTTGAATAAGAGCACAGGCTGCACCTGTGGAAGAACATCTGGGTCTGGGGAGCTTGTGCCCTGAGAGGTGAAGTGTAGAATGGTGAGAGAATGATTGACGTGGGGACATAAAGACTTATTATAAGGGAAGATGAGAAGGATGTAGAAAGTGTGTGTTAGCAGTATGTTGCTAAAGTGGAGACATGTAAGTATTGAGATGTGTCTGTGGAGGAAAGGGGAGCAGCAGCTTCTATCAGCAAAGCTGTGTGTCTATGTCTTATACCTTGGTACAAAGCAATTCTGGGTCATGGAAACATACTGCTCCTGTGGTCCTGCCCTTGCCACCCATAATCCTTTTAACAAACCTACTTGGGCTCTTTCTTCCCTGTCCTTTCTGGGGAGTTAATCTCCCCCATGTCTGCTTATCATCATGGTTTCTGAGCTGTGCATGCTCGCAGTCTCATTCCTCAGCCCTTACTCACAGGAGGCCTGTGTGGGAGGGAGGGACACCCAGGAAGAAATGTGAATTTTGATGCAAAGTCCCTTGCCACAAAGAACTTGTGTGGCTGATCTGCTGCGGCTTGGCCTTTAGGAGCCTGCCTGAGATCTGTGAGCTGAGAGTCTGTGATCAGCAGCCTTGGTGGGGCTTCAGTGAGAGGGGTGGAGGCTTGAGGGATGGTGACTTTCTCCTGCAAAGGGCAACCCATACAGCATTTGGGGACTCCTGATAAAGCTGCACTAACCTGAATTATTTACAATTAATTTGTGCAGTTGAATGGGATAAAGTGGAGGAGGGAAGCAGTGCGACTCAGTTAAATTAGCAGTGACCAAATGTGGGCTGTAAGCCACAGGTGACACTTTGTGCCTTCATCCTAGCTTCACATGGTACAATCTGGCAAGGGAGAACCAGCCCTATGTGCACATACAACGCGTGGGTTTGGGTCTCAGTCCAGCATTCACATCCATAAATAGGTCAGCCCCTTCCTTACAATAGGTCTGTGTGTGCTTCACAAACATGAACTAATCCCAACAGATGTTTGGCAGCCTCCTAAGCCCACGAGGAAGTTCAGTATCATTGCACTTTGCTAGAGAGGTGCCCGGGATTCAAATAACACGTGCTGGAAGAGCCCATGTAAACTGGGGCATGTCGGTGGACATGTGGGTGCAGCTTTACAGAGCACCTGCTGCTGCTACGTTGGGCTGGGCTGACCACAGGGGTTTGTGCTGCCTTCATCTGTGCAAGGGCCAGGCTGTTTCCACTGACATCAAAGACCCAACTTCTTTTAGTTGTTGAGGGGGAAAAGGGATTTAGCTCTGTTTGCATGCTCATGATTTATTAAAATCCCACATTGAGGAGGGAGCTGTGGGCTTTGCTCACTGCCTGCCTTTGTCCATGTGCTGATGAGCCCACCTCTAGGTCAGTGGTGTCTGGAGGCACGATGCTCCTGGCTGGCCTGAATTATTTGCTTGCTTCTTTTTCTTTCCCCAAATGTGAACATTAATTTGCAAGTTCCATAACAACTTTGAGGTCAAGCAACTTATATGGTTGTGTGTTGCTGAAGTTTATTCCAGAGAAGCAGGTTCTTTTGGAGTTGTCTCTGGACTTTATGATTCATTGCCTGGCTGTTCCTGCTCCATCCCATTATGAAGTGCAGCCCCAACCAGCTGCCAGAGATAACATACTGAGGACCAGGAAACTCTACTGCAATAACTTTGCCTATTCAGAAATCTCAGATAATTAATGTCTTGCAGTCTTTTTTTTTTTTTTTTTTTTATCAGGAGAAGTTTGCTCAGTATTGCATGGGTCAGAAGTTGCCTGATAATTTTGTTTTCTCCTAAATAAAAGGCTTTTTAGATAACTTTACAAAGACAAAATGAAGCAGTAGCACATCGTGGAGGAGTGAAAAGTACAGGAGGCCTCTCTATTTCACTGTAGCCTCCAAGGTTTGTGTTCATCCTCTTAATGAAAATCAGCTGCAGAAGGGGGGAAAAAACTGAATCGATCCTCTTCATATGGATCATTAGTGCCTCAACAGCTGCTCTGCAGAGAGCAACTGAGATCAAACTTCTGCTGATTTTTTTTTTTTTTTTTCCTGGGTGCTTTGAAGGATGATTGGGATGATTTAGACACTTGGCTTTCTTGCTCAGGAAGGGCTGAGAATTGTACTCATTTCTCCTGGTCTCTATTTTATGCTCTGGCTTGATGGCTGTCCTGATTTTTCAGCCAGAGTTATAACTTTAAGGCTGCTGAGTAGAGGGGGAAGCAGCGAGTGGATAGTTCTGGCTTACTAATAAATTAAGGACTTTTCTTAGGTGTTTCCTCTCTCAGATCTTTATCAGTCTTCATTAAAAACGGATGACAGCTGTGAATACCAGGGTGTGCTTCTCAGTTAAAGCTTCCCCAAATCTCCTCAGGGCATAGACCCCCCAGTTTTTGCCATTCAGCTTCTCAAGGAGAAGCCTTGTGTGTTTTCTGCAGTGATGCTGTGGACCCCTCTTTCCCTGCCTCATCACTCCAAACCTGCTGCAGTTGTTCCACGCGCGCCAAGAGCGGGCGTCTGACTCACCCCGTGCTGCCGGCTGCTGCCGCCTGGCCTTTTTGTCTGCATTAGTGTAATTGAGTGGGGAGCTTGCGGGAGAAGCTATTCATTCCCCTGGTAACTGTGCTTCACAATCAGAAGTTATTCTGGGGGTGAAGGACTAGTACAGATTTGTTTTCCTTGGCTGCGGATCTGTAGCCCCTAATCGTTTCTCACTCGTAAGAGCTGAGGTTGACTTGTTTTGCTGCTAATTAAAAGCCAAAAGGATACGCAGTCCTCTCCAAAATAATTGCCACCTTTGGTGAATGGAAGAAAACTCTGCCTGCTTCCCGTTGGGTTCCAAATCCCTCCATTTTGCAGTGTTACCCTTGTGCTGCCCATGATACCTGGCAGGGTCCTGGACGGGCCAGCAGCTCCATCCTGGTGCATGGGGAGTTTGTGCTTCAATCTATTCTCTCCTTTTGGATCAAGAGGTAAATACAGGAAAAGCATGAAGCTAGGAAAAAAAGAAAAGAAATAGAATAGTTGCATTTGGGGTGGATGGATGTGTTTTCTTCATGGGAACCTATTAAAGGTGACAGAGGTGAGTGTGTGCACCCCGTATGCAGGAACATGTTTTTATCTTGACTTCCTATGGTCTAAAAAACAACAGCAGAAGGTTGAACCTTGAATGCAGCAGCTGGAGTTCCTAGACCGTTTGGTTTCTATCAGTACTTGTTTTCAGGTAACACATTAACTTCGATTCATGTATTGTTCTGGACATGGTGACATAATGGAAGGTGTCCTTTCCTCTCTTCCCCATTTCCTTGACCTTTGTGTGACTTTGATGCAGTGATACGGGGTGGGTGAAGCCTCCCAGGACCAGGTTCAGAGGCTGAAGCAGGATCAGCTCCATCCATAATGCTCCTTATGAAGATGTGTCTAACCTGCTGTTGGAGGATGTCAGTGGCAGATATGCCTGCTCACCTGCAGTTCCCTCCTCTGCTCTGCTGCTCTGGATGTGAAAGTGGGTCATGTTCTCTGTGCACAGGGAGTGTTCCCAGACTTGCTGTGCTCAGCTGCAGGGCTTGCAAGGAGCAACAAAGGGGCTGTATTTTCTTAATCTGCCCGTTTCATGAGGTAGTATTCGGTTGTGCCCTTAGTTACAGGGCTTTTTAATGCAGATCGAATTCCCTGTTTTAATTGACTAAGAAAAAAGAATTTGAAGAGGGTATGAACCCATGACCTTGAGATAAATACTTATTGAGTCTGCGACCCCCTGAGCCACCCCCTCGTCGGAGGGCAGCTTGGCTTAATGAAAGGTCAGAGGTTCTGCCGTCTTTGAGAGCCTCCGAAAAAGAGGACGACCCGAGCAAGTTCTTCTTGCTCCCTCATGACTGCAGTCATTCTTGGCCTGTCAAGTTCCCATTGAGCTTGCTGTGCTTGTCCTCTGTTCTTGGATGATGGCTTTCTTGACCTTCTCTGGTCTCTGTGAATGCTGATAAAGGCCTGGTGATCAAGTCAGCTGCGTTTCTGGGGTTTGGAACTAGACACATGGTGGCTACAGTTGAATGCCTTGTGTGAGGCTGCTGTAAGCCTCTGTATGTGACATGCAGGTTTACTGCCTTGATGGGACACAGTCTTCACTTGCAAACTCTTCCCATGCAGCCTCACATGTGTCTCCTGTTTCCAGGCTGAAGGATAAGCTTGATGTCTCCAACACTGCTGCATGGTCAGTCTCGGCGAGTGCTGACTTATGTGTGGCCACTGATGTCTGAGATGCTGTGGTTGCTCAAGGAAGTCCCCCCTCATTTTATTCTCTGTGTTTCCTTCTTGGGTGATGACTAGGTATGTGGCTGTACCACTTGTAACAGGTTCAGTATTGATCTGTATTTCTCTTTCCTTCTCTTGTTTCTTCACCTGACTGCAGTTACTGACACTCCTTGACTTGGGCTAATGACTGGCATGGAGCTGGTCTTGCTTGCATGTGGGATGCTGGCTTCCTTGATGCTGTACCAAGCCTTTCAAAATACCAGCTGGCATGTCTTGGAGAGCTGTCTCCAAAAACTTCTGCAATTCTTTTCCGGTTTTCCCCATCACCAAGTTAAAAAACAGAAGACACTTGGTTTAGTAATGTAAATGCTGGCTTCAGCTGGTGAGAGAATTCTTGCTGACAAGATGAGTAGGGTAGGAGTAGGCAAGGACAGGTGTGATGGTGGTGTTATGCTGTTAGGTGCTCCTGTGAATCACACCAGTGAGGTGGAAGAAGGTTGCAGAGACCTTTCTTGGTCTTGAGTGTTGTGTACCTTTGGTGTGATGTTGCACCTTCACACTGTGGCTAATGTTTCAAACAAGTAGGTGTATAGTGCTCAGATGCAACAGGTTGGAGGATATTTTGTGACAAATTCTTGATAGAACACGTAGAATTAGTAGGCAATAAAGCTTTGTGCTGAGAAACCATCAGGTACATGGGAAGCAGCATGATCTCTCCCTGTAAGTGCTGATGAGATCCAGTAAGGGTGCTGAGGGATATGTAATTGCTGCCTTTGCCATTCTGCAGACCAAAAACTTTCCACTCAGAAACAGGAGTGCAGTCAAAGTAAACCAAATCGTGCAAATCCAGGCATGTAGTTTTATAGTCGTTGTTGGTGCTATAGGCAATACTAAAGGAACTGCAGTGCAAGTCCAACATAGATACTTCTCCAGGTCAAGATAAAATGTCACACAGTGGCTAAAATTTTTAAGGAGAGGAAAGATGTGACAATACTTCCACTTACTGTGCTGCAAGAAGCTGTGATAAATCACAGTCGTGTTTTACAGACAATTAACTAAGCCTCTGGGGACAGGTTAATCCACAGAATTCCTGTGGAAGCCTGTGCTGATTCTTCTGTGCAAAGTGATGGAGGAACATCCAAGCTGTGCCACCTTTCCTTTGCTTGAGTCCAAGCCCCAGATGAGAGGATGGAGTGTGGGTGGGGCATGATAGCTCCATATTTGTGTTCTCACTTTGCCCACCACTGTCACCTTTGGGGGAGAAAGTCTCTCATTGCCATGAGGGAGAAGCATGTGGAGCTGCAGGTCGTTTTGCAAGCAGGAGACCAGGCTGTTGTGCTGAGATAGGTGGGTATTGGGCACCTTTGCTTCTCATTGATATGGTCCTTTGTGTGCTGGAGACCCTCTCTGTCCCCTTAATGCTGGGCTGAGGCTTACCCACCCAGGGGATGGTGGTGGTGATGGTGTTCAGGGAGAGAGGGGCAGCAGCTTTGCCTGCAGTGGAGGTCCCATGCCTGCTTGTGACAGCAGCCATGCCTGTGGTTCTGCAGTGGAGTGACTAGAGGCAGGCTGGTATCCCATTCACAGGGAGAAAACTGCCTCTACTATTTTTATTTTTATTAATTCATTTGGTGATAAGGGCCAGATTCAAGGAGGAGCTTGGCTTCCACCCGAAGGTGGGGTACTTTAGGAGCTAAGATGGCTTTTTAATGTTTTTTTCTGTATATCTCAGTCTCTGTCTATAATGGAAATAATGGTACTTTCTTGTTCAGAAGGCAAATGTATCCACAGGCTTCTGTGGTCCTCCTAGTTTTGAAATGTAATAAGAGCAGTTATTAGGGCTTGTCAGAATTGCTCCAGAATTTTTATCTATATTTGGTATAAATGGCTCCTTTCTCAAAACAGTGTTTTCTGCAGGAAGCGTCAGCTTGCAGCTCAGTTCTTGTTTTGTAAAGGAGAAAAAGTTTAGTTGTTTAGTTTTTTGGTTTGTTTTTTTATTCTTCCATTTATGATGGCAACAGCACTTCTAAAATGTTTTAATGAAAAGCAGTTGATGAGGCTGCTCCACTTAGCTGGCCGATTGCCACACTTCCCACTCTTCTACGTTAACTTAAACCTCTGTACAATATGAGGGCCTTTTTCCTTTTCTTTCTTTTTTTTGGAAAATGCTTCTTGAGCCTCTTGATCCAGCTGTTAGGAAAGAGGAGCAGCTATGCTGAGAAACTTTTTTTTTTTTTAATACAGATGTTTTGATGCCCTTTGTTGCTCATCCCACCTACAGGTATTTGTTCCAAGGCCTTTTGCTGTCAAGGTATAAAAATGAAAGAAGATGGCTAATGCTTGGTCATCCTTGGAGTTGGTGGGGAAGGAAGGGGATGGACATTTCTAGACCAGAGAGATTTACTGGTGCTGGCCTATTGTGCTTTTATTAAATATCACAATGGATTATAATGCTTTCAAAAATATGTAGTATGACCAAGTGGGCACAGGAGTGGTGCCAGATATTTGTTGCTGTTTTCAAATGACCTGACCCAAACTGGATAGACTAGAACCCTTGAACAGAAAGACAGTCTGGTCACATAGGCTTAAGTTTTGAAAACTTCCTTTGCAAATGGTTTTAAGAAGAACAATAAGAGAGCTCACTGTGGTGCGCAGGGTTTCATTGGGGTGACATCCAAGCAAGCCTGAAAGTGACCTTTGTCTTAAAATTTTGGTCATTTAGAACTAAAACGGTTAAAAGAACATTGCCCTTTATAATGAAACTTTAAAGTAAAACCCCTCCACTTGAACAAATGTGCACTAAAATGCCATCTCTGCCCTAGGGACATTTCAACATAAAGGTGGGCTGCAGAAGACCCTGGTCTGGGAGTAGGGAGAGCCAGGCACTTTCCTGACCCTTATGCCTTGGGGCACAGCACTTCTCTGCACCCTCATGCTTTTGGTCACTGTTGATGTGTTTTTCTTGACTAAGCATCTTGAGACATGGAAAGCGTGTTAGGGCAGCATTCTGATGGCTCTGCCTGGTGAGGATGGCTGTTCCTTCAGGCGGGAAAAATAGGACATTTTTTTGGTTTTGGATTGCAAAACATTATTCTTTGTTTGAAACCCAGGCTCTGTGGTGCTCTGATACTGCATGAGAACTTGAAAGTGAAATCAATTATCCTTCTTTGATCAAGAAGCTGGAGTGCATTCGAGTGAGAAAGTGAAACTGGCCCCCTCTTGCTCAAGGTCTCTCCAACCAGGCTTAGTGAAATGCAGACAACAAACAGTGGGGGGAAAAATAAAAATAATAAAAATTAGTGAGGCTATTTTGAAAATCTTCCACTTCCAGTAGACCGAGGGAGTTCAAACAGCAGGAGGCTGGTAGTTTGTGCTTGAAAATACAGGGTCCAATCCTGGTGTCAGTTATAGACAAGTAAATCATGGGCAGTGCTACAGGGAGCTGCTGAAAGGTCTCTCCAGCATGGGATGGAAGCCTTTCTGGCATAGGCATGTTGATCCCTCCTGTTCCTTAGCCACTCTTCTAACTCTCCCTGTGCATTTAAGATAAAAGGGGTGCAACATGGCTGGTCCTGCTGAGTTGGTCTCAGATCATTGTCTATGGCTCCCAGCTGCTGGGATGCTGCAGGTAGGGCTGTCTCAGCTTCCATGGCCACTGCCTACATCTGTTCTGCTCCAAGTGACTTTATTGTTTAATACAGCAGCCTCCATCCAGGAAGGCTGGATGCCATCCCTTTGGTGCAGCCATGCTATTGTCTCCTTCTTCTTCCCCCTCCTCTCTTACACTTTCCTTTTGCTCATTTGATTTTGTGAACTTCAGGACATACCTGAAAATCAAGAGCAAAAGCAAAGATAAAAATGAGTCCCCTGGCCCTGAAACCAGCTATGCCACTGCTGCAGGACCCTGGGGCTCCCCTGGGGCAGAGCTCTAACACCAGGCTCTCGATCCTGCCATGATCAGGAGCTGCTGGAGAGTTTGCTCTATATGGAAGCTCGTTTTCCCTGTCAGAGCTGATGGTCCATGCTGTGGCCAGCATCGGCCTTCCTCCAGCATGAGGGCTGGCCCAGACATTCGGAAGCACTAAGTCCCATTACAAGTAATTTGGACACATGGGCTTGCTGTGGAGTTGCCAGCAGCTTGGTGTGGAGTGCAATACAGGAGGGGCGTGTTGTTCCTCACGGATCGAAACTCACCATCCAACAAGTTCTTGCTTTGCACCATCACAGGATCTGGCCTCCCAGAAGGCAGCAGCCAGGCATATTGGCTGTTGCTCTTTGTATTGATGACTCTTGGAGCAGGTGCTGCCGCTGACAGCGGAGGGGAGGGAAACACATCTCCAGCTGTTGTTATCTTGTGTGATCTTTTTATTAGAGAGCTTCAACAGGGTACTTTTGAATTGAGCAGTTTAATTTTAATAAATGAAACCTGAGAAGAGCAGAAGCAAACATGGAAAGCTATTAGCCAGGGACAGATCCTTCAGGCATCAGTGTCCTGGAATAGCAGTATCGGTCTGAGTATCTGCTCAAGGGTGAGGCTGCCCATGTATGCAAGTGGAATTTTCATTCAGGATTGGACTTTGAACTGAGGTTTGTATATTGGGGGTCTGGTTTTTTTGTTGTTGGTTTTTTTTTTTTGGATGTGTGAGGACATGGAGATCTTAGATGGCTCCCTTGGCAGTGGACAAAGTAGCTGAGGATCAGGGCTCCAGCAGCAGAGGAGATAATGTAATTTCTGAGTTTGGGGACTTTAGCCAGCAAATAACAAATATAATGGTACAGCGTAGTAAAGACATAAAAATACATATGTCAGAACAGGGCAGGCTTTTAAGTGTTTTTCATTTAAAATGAAAAGGTCAGATGGAATGGGGTTGTCATCTGGGGACCTGTATGTGCACCTGCCAATCATCTGAGGGGACCTGTGTCAGTTCATGCTGATGAATGACTTGCTGGGAGCTTGTCTACGCTTAAGAGTTGGTGACTGAAACAGTTAAAACAACAGTTTTCCATGTGGTGGTCAAGCTGGGCCATCTGCTCCAAGAAGGAAAGGGAGCGAGGGATCCCAGGGCGAGGCTGCTTTATCCCCATTTAACTGGTGTCCATGTTGTATTTTTACAAGTATAACCAGGATGATTAAAAAAAAAAAAAAAGCAACAACAGTAATAATGATTAAAAAAAGCTCTGAATATTGGTAACACTTTCAAGAATAAAGAAGATTGAAAAGTGAATGCAACTTTTGAGTAAACAGACTGCGAAAACCAGATGCCGTTAGCCAGGCTGTTAGGTGAGAAGTGTAATTAGCACTTGCTGAAATTATTTTCACAGGTAGGATTTTCTTTTAAAGTAAGTGGGGAGTCTTGTTACTTCAATTTTGAAGTGACCAGCGTAAAGTTATGCTGGGGATGCCTGTTCTTCTGGAAATGCTGACTGTACTTCTTTGAAAGAGAGGTTTTTAAACTGTCAATTTCTGAATAATCTGGAAGATACAAGAAAACTCGAACCATGACTGAGGATTGATGTTTAAATTCAGGCATTGTAAACTACTGCCTTTAGGTTTAAATCTGCAAAGAGGAACCTTGCTTTCCATGTTTTACTTTGGTGTTTAGATTTTCTTTTCTTGAGCAATGTTTATTTTTATTGTCAGTAGTACAGTATCAGTATAATCAGCCAGAGAGTGAAAGAACTGTTTCTGATCATCATATCTGTAAGGATTTTTAGAGTTCATGGATCTCAGCCTTTCATCTTATTTTCCCTTTTTTTTCTTTTTTTTTTAACTTCCTCAGCTTTTTATGAGTGATGCCTTAAATTTAACTAGCTGGAAGAAATAAATGAAAGAAAAAAAATCTCTTGTCGAAGATGTGCTCTGTGGTAAATTCTGGTTCTGGTACTTTGTTCAGAGACTCTACTTAGTGTTTTGACTGTAATAGCTGGTTCCTGATGTTTCGGCATTTACTTTAAATAACTTTAAAAAGATAAATTGCCTCTTGAAATGTTGCATTAAAATAAGTGGTCTGTATTGTGCTAGGCATAAAAATGAAGATGCAGATGTGCACATGTAGGTGTATATAGGCTGCAGAGTCTCAGCTGCTGATGAACTGGAGACATAAGGATAGTACTGAGTTATGCCAGATGGAACCTTGGCAGTGTAAAATGGTGTTACCAAAGAGACTTTCCTGCTTTTTCCTCTTGTAGGACTGTGGTGGAAAGCTGGGATTTCTTGCTGAAAGATAAAAATCAGAATTAGCTGTGCATAGACCACTAAGCATCTGTCACAGTGGCTCTGAACTAGAAGATCTCTGTTGTTGAAGCCTGCCTGTTTTTACTATTGCTCTTGTAAAAGAATCAGGATATTCCCCGTGAAGATTGTTGGGGAATGTTTGAAACCAAGAGGAGCTCCTTAGGGACAGTCTTTGCGTGCGTTTCTCTGGGGACTTCAGTGGGGAAAAGCCTTGTGCTGGAGTAGATGGCAGTGGTTTGGGTTTATCTGGACTGAGCACTCCTTTGCTGTTCCCTGACTGAGCCAAAGCAGGGAAGATTGTGTCTGTGAAGGGCAGAGCCCTTTTTGGCACTCGTCTCTTGGGATCTGTATCCCTTGCCTGCTTCCCCGGCAGAGCTGGTGTGCTGGAGGCAGGGCTTCGCTACCCTGCATAGGCCTCTGTGCAGGCTACTGTTAAGAGAGACTCTGGGGAAGGGAGCTCTGCTGATCTTGGGGCATGCAGGCCTTGAGTCTCAAGAAATGCTTCCAAGTGACCATGACTTGATGGTTTGTGAGCCAGCAGATGTGCAGCTCTTCTGGTGCCTTGGGTCTGTCACGTGTGTTTGTCTTCTGGGTATTTCTGTGCTCAAAGACCCAGACTGATTTGTGCAACCTTCTGCTAAAGGAATGGAGTCACAAATGGACCAGTATGGCAGATTGGCTCAGGTGGATGTTGCTGTGACCAGTCAGGCTGTCCCTGTCCTGCCCAGCTGTGGATGTGTGGCCAGGAGGGTGTGTGTGCCTGAGCGTCAGGGTTCTGCCCCCCTGGGCCCCATGCTGGGCCCCACTTAGTGCTGGGGAAGGTGGTTTCACAGCAGGCTTTTTCTGGGTGCCTTGAGGGTATGTAGGGTCCTGTTCACCTTGCTGCAGGAACTCCAGTCACAAGGTAGTGGGGACAGCTGGTGTGGAAAGTAAAGCCAGGAAGATGCAGTTCAACTAGCCAAGTCTGCGGAGCCCTATAGATGATCTTGTAAATATTTATTCCGTTAAACCTGGTGAAAGACAAGCCTGAGCCAAGATCTTTGAAACACAGATTGGGTCCCAAGAAGTATTGTTTTACCTGCGGCTCCCAGAGATGCTGTTTTGAGTTGAATTGAAACAGTCTTGAAACCAGAGGGGAATGTTGTTGTCTTCTGCCTTTGCAGATAAGACCGAAGGGCGTTTTGCCAGGAGCCTGTGGGAAGGACCTAAATTGTGTATAACTCTACATCATTTTAAAATGAAAAGTAAACATGCACAACCATAATATTTGCTTGTACTTGTCTCCTTCTTGATGGATGGAGAAAAATTGCTCTCTTGGCTGAGTTCACCAGCAATAAAATCCTGCAGTTACTCATCTTCATCCCAAAGCCTGCAGTGAATGGGAGAAGCTGTTGTGATCTCCAGTTGAATTTGTCCTCATCATACCTGATGGATGTGACTTGATGGGTCCTGGGGACTTTTATGCCTGTGCAGACCTGTGGGGAATCAGGGCTGGGTGCCATCACAGGGCCCATGGGACTAAGCTGGGAAGGTGCCACCTGGGTCAGGGTAGACCTTGGTGTGTTCTTCTGGCATTGGAGTTCCCCCACCACTTGGGAGAGGTGAGAGTCCTGTCGATCTCCTGGCTGTTGCAGTATCAGACATGGCATGGGGAACAAGGGGTGCTGGCAGGGCTGGGAAGTCATATCACTGAATGACAGGGTGGAGGGACCTGGTCCCTTCCAACCTCTGCTGTTCTGTGATTCTATAACTGTGAGCCACCAGCAGCACTCCTGCATTTAGCTGCATGTTGGTTGTGGACTTGTGGGTGCACCCTCATGAGCATCATAGGTACAACAAACACAAGCCTGAACTGAGCATTTTCATCATCACAGCAGCAAAAAGCAGCAGCTTTCTCTGCTGAGCAGCAATGACAAGGCGAGCCTGTGCTTGTCGTGAGCAGAGATAGGGCCGTAGCGACCAGGATGTGGCTGGGATGGGATGGGATGCTGGCTGTGGGCTGTTAGGGGCAGGAAGGAGTGTGTCATTCAGATGCTGCCTATCTCTGTGGGATGCACCCTGCCATGTGTCCTGACATGCCACATGCAAGATGGTGGCCACGTGGCCCGGCTGTCCTCTCTGCTCTACCTTTGTGTTTTGATGGAATGAAAAACAACATTGAGTTGGTCACTTCAAGAAATGGTTGTATTTGCTTTCCAGCTACAGGGAAGAGTGAGGCAGCCCCCAGTGGGAATGGGGCAGAGGTCCTCAGGGAGAAGCCTGTGTTGAGGTGGAGGGCTGATGAACTGGATAGTGGTGTAGCTTTTCTTGCAATCGTGCTAAATCCCATGAGCTTCAAACTATTAAGTGATGCTTCCTGGCTCTCTCACTCTGCCTGAGGTTATAGAGGTGAGTGATGGATTCAACCTGTTCTTTTACTTTATGCCTCATTTTACATTGTCCTTTACCCTGCCTTTCTCATGGACATTAAGAGCAGTAAAGGAGCTGTGGCTTGAGTAGAAGCAACTTGTTGGCAAAGCTGTGGCAGCTGACAGCTGGTGCTGGTTGTTGCCCCAGCTGGGCAAGGTGACTTGTTCTTTTGTGGAGTGCCAGAAAGTCCAGGACTTTGGCAACTTCTGCCTTAGAAAGCTGGGGAAGAAAATGTTGCTTTTTCCAGAAGTTGTGTGGGTTAAACTGCAAGCTTTGGAGAAGAGCTGTTGGGAGGCCCATCCAGTACTCATAGCACGAGTATCTTTCTCTCTCTTTGCAGGGCTGGGAAAGAAACCCAAAGTCGTGACTCTGGCTGAGCCCTACGTGTCTCCAAAAGCCCTGCTCTGAGCTCGTCCCACCAGCAAAGCTGTGCAGCGTGACACCTGGTACGTAACCGCGCTTCGCAGGCGCAAGGGGCAATGTCTCAGAAGGCTCTGTGGCTTTTCTGACAGCGGCACCTTGTTTGTGGTTCTCTGCATAAAACTAAATTAAGTCCTTTCCTTAATAGAGTGTGGGGGTGGGATTACTGGAAAATACAAGACAAACTGGTGGTTCCCTGGTGGAGCTTGCACCCAGAGGCGTTGGCAGGGTAGGGCTCAGCAGAGGGAAGCTGTGAGTGAGTGTTCAGAAGTCATCCCAGACTAGAGCCTGAGGCTTTAGATGTGCTCTGTTAAGTGCTGTGTTGTGTGGTAGTGTGCACCGGTAGGTGATGTGGGGGGCAGTGACAAATGCACATACATACATATACACATGCTGTACAAATCTAGGCGCATGGAAACACCCATGTGCAATGCATATATAGTGTATACTAATACGGTGGTGTTTTAGAGCCTGGGGGTGTATATGCCAAATGTCTGTATGTACTATATATGGTGATAAAAACGCATATGCATTCATGTTCTCTTTTCTTTTTCTGTCTCTTCTGTCTCTCTGTAGAGCTGTTGCAAAACTACCAGATTCAGCCTCCTGGGGAGCCTTTCTGGCCAAGGTTTTACAAGCCAGCACCTGCTTTTCCTGCCTGACTTCTTTCTATATTTATTTCTTTGCACCCGGTTTTTGCCTTTGCCTGCAAAGTGGAACTGTCACAAACATTTGTGCTAACTTTTGGCTGCAAAGGACTTCAGCTTGCAAGTCCTAAGTCTGCTTTTATGCATGCCTGGGGAGGAGGCGTTTGTGTGCCTAGTTGTGCATGTGTGCGTATGAGCATCCCTGGTCTTTGCTGGCTGCATTATGTGGTCTGTGTTCCTGTGATGCAGCAGCAGGCCATGTGTTGCGTGTGGCAGGCAAGTTGTGCTTTCTGCCCTTTCAAATGTTTTCAACCTGCTTCTGTAAGGCAATTTAAATTAAATTAGCCATGCCTAACTCAGTGGCTGATTGATAATGACCTGCACTGCTGTGCAGGAGCCTGGAGTTGGGTTTTATTCCCAGGCCCCTGAGCTTTTACTTTCCAGGGTTAGGACTGTGTCAAGGAGAGGGTCTTACAGTGCCATGTCTCTGGGAGTTCCTGCTTAGGCTGTGGTCACGTAAGGATGTGTCCATCCTTCTGGTTTCTTTGTGTTGTTTGGGGTGGAACATGTTCTAAAGCAGAGGCACTGAGCCCCAGTTCATGCTTAGTGCTGTTTAAAGTGAGCACAGTAGCAAGGGCAAGGGTATAGCACCTTATCAGCTGGGAAACCAAGGGGAGATCCTAAATCCTGGGAACATGAAGCTGGGGGAATAGCCATGGGTGGGTCTCCCATCAGCAAGTGCCGCTTGAAGGAGACAGGTGCTTGTTCCCAATCCGATGTGTACGACTTGTGCTTATTGAAAAGCATTGCCGGGCTGCCTGCCAGGAGCCTGGAACGGGCATGTCCTTGTGTGCTCAGGCCCCTGAGCTCCCGGCCCCTTTAGCAGCTATATTTGTTTCTGGCACGAGAGTCCCTCTAAGGTCACGAAGCTGATAGTCCCAGATTTCAACCCCAGGAGCCATGAAACGTACCCTTCTTGACCCCGCTGCCAAGGCAGAGGCAGCACTGGCAGCATTAGCAGCCTATGTTCTCCTGGTTTTCGTTTCCCTGTCCCCACGGCGTGTGCCACTGCAGCCTGCATTCCTCCCCTTTTTGCTAAGCCCTCTGCCTCTCTCACTGACACAGATGATGTTTCCCCCGCTGGCAGGGCAGGTGAGGCAGTGGAGTTTCACTGGTAAGACCCTCAATGTGTTCGTTCTGTGGGAGCCCAGAGCGGTAAGGGCTGGTGTGCACTTGGGATGGGGTTTCTGCTATTCTAGTGCTCCTCCAACATGCTTCTGTTCCCTTCCTTGACTTACCTTGTTCCCTACTTCATCCTGCTGTTTGTCCTTGGAAAAAGCAATTGTTTTCTACAAGGTGTTGGAAAAATGAGTCAGAGTTCATAAAACCTGACCCTTCTTACTGTGGCTTTGGAGCATCTTTTACCACTCTGCTCAGAACATTGAATCATAGAATAATTAAAATTGTTTTGGTCAGAAAAGACCTTTAAGATTGAGTCCAACTGTTAAACCAGCACAGCTAAGTCCACCACTAAACCATGTCAATAAGCATCACATCTACACATCTTTTAAATACTTCCAGGGATGTTGACTCAAGCACTTTCCTGGGCAGCCTGTTCCAGGGCTTGATAGCCGTTTCAGTGAGGGAATTTTTCCTAATGTTCAACCTAAACCTCTTCCACTAGTGCAACTTCTGGCCATTTCTTTTTGTCCTATCATTTCTTACTTGGGACAAGACACCAACACCCACTTTGCTACAACCTCCTTTCAGGTAATCTCTCTGAACCTCCTTTTTCCCAGGTTAAGCAGCCCCAGTTCCCCTAGCTGCTCCTCATAAAACTTGTTTGGTCAGAACATCTCCATTTCTGACTGTGGAGAATGCTTCTGGTGGCCCAGCTGCTGCCTAGGGCATATGGCTCTGGCTTTGGTGGGTTTTTAGAAGAATAATGAATGAGCTGCCCATTGAGAGCTAGTCCCTACCTGCAGTTCAGTGGCACTGCTGTGGTGAATTTCTTAGTGCCACCTGGGCTGCTGGCTCTTTGAAGCTGCCTTTAGAACTGCCAGTGTAATGGAGATGTGCTGGTGCTGCCCGACAAGGTGTCTTTTTTGCAGTGGTAGTGACAGATCACCAAGTTAAATGTGCTTATGGTAAAAGGCACAAAGATTCATTTTCTTCTGGAAAAAAGAATGGTTCCTGTGTTCTCTGTCACCTGTGGTATCAGAGACTAAGCTTATGCTGCCACAGGGCCCTGACCTCTGCCTAGGTACTGGAGGTAAGTGTACAATTCCTGTCACTGCAGGATTTCAGCTCCCCTCCCAGCCGGTGCTTCGGTACCAGCCAAAGCCAGATGTCATGGCGCTTTTTTCAGAGTTTGTTTTGGCCATACATGGGCAGAGTCAGCTCTGGAATTCCTTCCCTATAAATTCAATGGCATCTTGTGGGTGGTGCTGGGGAATCACTCTGGTCTGGTTGGATTGCCTCGGCAGCCCGTTCCCCTTGAAAACGTCTTGATTTGCACATTCCTGAGAGGCTGCCGGCTCCCAGAGCCAATGGCTGCAACTACCAGCAGGCTGCTGTCCCGGGCAGTCACCTCCCTGCTGCCCACACCGCGGCCGTAGTGATGCCGGGGGGAGCGGTGGCTCGGGGGTATCGCTCCTAGGATCTGTGGGGACAGTTGTGCCCTTTAAACATTTTCTGTCTCCTCAATTTTCTGTCTGGGTTCAAACACTGACCCTCAATCCCCTGTCCCAGGGGTGGACAGGCTGGCTGCTTCTCTTTCCACTTGCCACGGGATGCTGTGCTGCGTCCCAGTAGTGATCTGGGGGTGTGCTGCCATCCCAGGGCTCCTTCGCCCAGTAGGAAGATCTCTCCTTCTTCAAGCAGCATGTTTGTTTCTGCAGAGCTGTGAGGGCCCTGTTGTGACTTTTTATGGTTGTGTGTTCTTTTTTATTGTAGTTTTTTGTTGCTTTTTTTTCTTTATTTTCATAAAGGAAAATCAAATACCCACTTTTTGCAAAACACCAGTAGATGAGCCAGGTGAGGGGAGATTTTCATGTCCCAGGTGAGCAGCTGGTGTGGGACCTGGCAGCAGGACCTCTCCAGTGAGGCTGATGGCTGAGCCTTGCCTTCTCTGGTGCTGAGCTGGTGTTACTACAAACAGCCTGAATTTGCCTATTTGCCTTCAAAGAGCGCTCCAAAAAATTAGTTCTAGTGCATTTTCTACTGATGAGTCGAGGGATGAGAGGGAGGTTTCCTGCAGAGTGTGAGGGGCAATGACTCCTGGAGCTGCCCCTGTTACATCTCTGGGAGTGGACAGAGATGCAGTGTCATCCCATTGAGCCAGGAGCCTCCTAAGTGTAGCTCAAGATGGCAATGTGTGGCCCTGTGTCCAGGCTGTGTAGGTCAGCGGTGTGCTCAGATCAGGCTCTAGAGGGGTAAGTCATCCCTGTGCCAAAGCCAGGGAGAGAAGGGTGATTTTTTTTTTATTTTTTTTTTTTGACATCCTTTGGAGTTTTGATCTCCATATTTGGAAATGTTTACCCATAGCTCTGATCTATTGCAAGGGAGGGGAGGTGACTCAGGGTCTGGTGGAAGCAGGATCTGAATTCCTGTAGTAAGGCTTTTTTTTTTTTTTTTTTTTTNTTTTTTTTTTTTTTTTTTTGTTCCCCCCCTTTCTTGTTTTGGAAGCTTGTTGTGGTCAGTTTTCAGTTCTCTCTTGCTCCTGGACCTTGTTCCAAATTTCATCTGCTCAAGAGGGAAGCGTGTTAGTGAAGGAGCTTGCCTGGATGCTGGTAAGTGCATCATTACAACTTTAGCAAGCAACTTGGAGTTTTTTTTTGTTTTTTTTTGTTTTTTGTTTAGTAAAATGGATTGCATCAAAGCGTGTGTGGTGCTGGTGCAGGCAGGCATCGCCAGTCAACAGCAAGGGACCCAATGGAACTTTGTGTAGCAGGGAAATTTGGCTTAGTGGATTGCTTTCAAAGGCAAAATGTTTCTTCAGGCCTAGGTGTAAAGATAATTTAATCCAGCTCCCATTCAGTCACATTCCTTTTAGTTTTCCTGGTTACTGCAGCAAGGCAGTAGAGTAATATGAAATTAAACGAGTATATGTGCATGTGGTCAGCAAGTAAAATATAGCTTAAGTATGATTTCTGTCTCCTAAGCAAGAGTGTGTGTTAAAGGCTGTGTGTTAAAGGCTGTGTAATGTATGGACGCATTTCTCTCAAATGTTAATGTTTAACTCTGTTTTGTTAGGGACCTGGAGAAGTTCAGCTGTTGTAACTGGATGAAGGTCTGGTTTTTCTTGTTATTCTTTGTTTTTCCTTAGTGGGAAGTTTTTTAATCTGTCTGATATTGCAGCTGGCTGCTTGTCTTTTTTTGCCTTTTTTTTTTTTTTCTTTTCTTTTTTCTTTTTCCCCTTTGCCTTTCCAAATCCTGAAAGGAAACTGCAGTTCATCCAGACAGTCAGGGGCGTGGGGGGAACCTGGAAGATGCTCTGCTTCCTGTTTTATTCATGGCATCTAAAACCCTGCTGGGGAATCTGGAGCCGAGATCCACTGTCCCGCATTCCTTGTGTCATTTGGAGCGTGTAACACGTATAGAGTGCTTTTAATGCTGCTCCAGAGCTTGCGTAGCAGCCAGTCCTGTGCCTTGGACAGAAAGCCCTGCACTTTGTCCTTTTACTTAGGAAGGGGTGAAAAACCTTTTCTAGTTCCTACTGCTGGTTAGTGATGCTTCTATCAGTTAACTGGTGTTTTTTTGGCTATTTCAAACCCGTTGTTATAATATTTTCCTTGTTCGAAATTTAAGACCTTTGTTAGAAAGTTAAAACTCTTAGTGGTTTCTTTTTGCCTTTTTAAACAGAGATCAATAGTGTGAAGTTTGGTTTTCCAGAGACAGGGATTCACAGCAGGTCCTTGATGTGTGAAACTGGCTTGATGGTTCTGGTCAGGGAAAGATACTTTGCTTACTTTGCAGAAGGATGGAATGTGAGCTCCAAAAGGTGGTGAAGGGACTGCTGAAGCCTATTCGTGCAGGTGGGATGTGTTGGAAGTTTGTTGATTTCAGTGGTATTTTAATCCTTCTTGTTTCAACAAGCTACTTGGATTACTGCAGCTTTTGGGGCCAGGGTCCTGCTGGGCTGGGCAAAAGAAAGAACATCTGTCCTGAAGAGTGTACAGCCTGAATGGATGATATATGTGATGGGTTGGAAAAAAGAGCGCTGGAGAGACTATGGAGCTGTTGTAGCACCTGAAGCCTCAGCCCAGTGACTCACCAAGGAGTCATCCATCCTTGTCACGCGTGGTGGTGCCAGGCTGTGTGGAAGGCAGAGAGCTGGCGGTGGTCAGTGTCACTCCTCGTGTGCTGCGCTTTGCCTTTAAGTGTGCATGTGTGGCCCCATGTGATGGATGATGCATCCTCCTTGTGCAGCACTTCCCCAGCTTGCTTGTGCCCTGAACAGCCACTGCTGCTGATGGCACTTGGATGTGGCATGTCCATGCATTGCCAGCTGCTTGTGGCTGAGCTTGGTGATTGGGAGATGGCACAGTGGGACTGGAACTGATGATGTTCTGTTCCCCTCACAGTTTCCCCTGCTTGCTAGAACAGACTGCTTGTTGGAAAACAAGGATGAGCAGTGCCTTGGGTTGTAACCCATGGTGCTGGGCAGTGCCACTCTGGCATGCCTGGGGAAATGCGCTGGGGACGTTCATCTTCTGTGATGCAACATCTCATCACCACAAGGATGTCACTTGAGAGCTGGATGGACTGTAAAGGATGAGCTCCCCATATGCTGCCTGCACTCCCCAAGATGGGTACTGGGCATGGCTGGGATAGCTCTAGAGGATGGAGGATGCCCATGGCTGAGACAGCAGGCTGCCAGCACTCCGTCTGGTATTTCTCAAGGACCTGGGCAGATCCAGTGATGACTGATGCTAACCAGGAACCACAATGGATTTTTCTTCTGCTCCAGAAACAGAATCATTAAGAGCTGACCTGTAAATTAATATATCTGTCTAAGATTTTTTTTTTTCTCCTGGATCCTGGCACCCTGTAAACATCTGAGTCTGAGAAGCTTTCCATGCCACTGGACCTTGAGCTTGCTTAGAATGGTCCATGCCTGCCTGCCTTAAGCTTCCTCTCAATCGCTTCTAATAATGTATTAAAACCAGAGGATTTGCTTTAGCTCCCATGTAAGGAGGATTGGTTTGCAGCCCATCCTTCATCCTGGCTCTTGCACCGATTGATCCAGGGCTGGCACAGCAGAGGACGTGGTGAAGTGGTGACATTGTCACTGTGTGACTTGGGTGCTGTGAGGGGATTTAGAGTGCGCTGAGGGCTGGGTGTATGTGCCTTGCAGCAGGTAAGAGAAGCTGCCCCAGATAACATGGGGCTAGCACATGTGGGCATGGAAGGGATGAAGCTCTGGAGACAAGGTTGAGCCTCGATGTCTCTACACATCTGCTACTTAGCATTTCTGCAGGCAAAGATTTCAGAACCCTTAACTGCTAAACCATGCCCACAGGCTGAGGAAAGCTGTGTTACGTGCAGGTGTAGAAACTGAGGCACTCTATGGCAGACTTGGGAACAGTACAAGTCTCTGGATTCCACATGACTGTTTGTGTTCAGCTGCTGCAGACAGGCAGGTGCTTCGCAGCTTCGTGCAAAGTGGTGCCTTGAAACCTGTCTCACTCTAATAAAGTCATTCTTTCCTGAGCACAAAGGATTTTTGCATTGGTTGCTTAAAGGTAAACTGAGTTGTACTGAGTATTTCATAAAGTTGATAGATGCTGCTGGTGTGTGACAAGATCCTAACACATATCATTACTCCAGGAATTTCCAGATGGTATCTTACCTAATTGCACCTCTGTTCCTTCTTAGGACCTGAGCAGAACTCAGGCTTTTCATAAATGTCTGTTATTAGCTTTATAATGCACGTTCCTGTGTAACAGCTGTTGCAAGCAACAGGAGAGCTCACTCCTCAGCCTAATTCTTCAGTCAACTTTGAAAGGGGGAATTTGCTCCTGTGAACTAGGTATTTGCATTTGGGATGAGATCTCCCAAATGAGAAAAACTTGTTTGTTTGCCTCTGGTGAGCTTGTTGGTTCAAGGACTAGCACACCTGGGAGGAGGAAACAAGTTGCTTCTTTTGCTGTACCACTGTTTTCTAATAGTTAACTGTGCACAAGATTCCCGAGTTGCTCATTGCTTGGTGTGAGGGGGGGAAAGAGTAAGTTTTAAAGACACATCACATCTTGAAAGCCTGACTGCCTGTGGTGAGAAGGAAAGGAGTCCTTGTGTTGTGCTGTCTCACACCTCAACTGTGAAAATAGCACAGGTTCAAGTTCCAATGAAGCTGCCCATTTGTGGCAGCCACTTCCCTCCTACCTCCTCATCCTTCAGGTAAATCCCTTTTCAACTCTGTTAGCTGTTCCCCCTTCTTCCTTGAAAAGTCATTATCATCCCTTGAAATTAAGGAAAAGACAGGAGAAGGGAATAAATAGATGTTAAGGAGTAGAAAACAATCAATTAAATAGTACATAGCATGTAATTTTCCTTGGAAACTTACCATGAAATTGAGGAGCACTTTAACAACTAGTAATTTAAATTGCATTTGAACACTGCTAATGGGTTGTTTGCATGGGAATTTCGGTCATTTCACAGCAGGTCGCTGTCTTTAGTACCCCTTCATTCACTTCATAAAAAAAAAAAAGTAAAATCTCATGAGGAAGTAGCTGTAGACAATTGGTCCAGCTGCTGCTAGTATAAGATGGGACCATGGAAATTTAGCAAGGCCCTGTTACGTTCAGAGCCATTTATATCCTTAGCATCAGCTCCTCCAGTGTTAAATTAATGGGTAATTTGGACCTTTTTATGTAAAAAAAACGCCAAGTTGTTCCTAAAAGGTAAGAAAATACTATTATCCCCATCACACTCCCAAACACGATGGAGGTGGGGTGGCTTGAAGAGGCTAGTCCAGGCTCCTGGGGTTGGGGTTTGCAGCTGTGGGACCAACCTGGGAACACAGCCCAGGGCTCTGCCTTTATCACCTCAAACGATCTCAACCAAGTTTGGGATCTGATCCATCCAGATTCTCTCCATAGGAAGAGGAACAACAGAGAGGTGCTGATCAGCTGTACCCGTGGGGTATTTTGACTTGTTATATTAGTCTTGTTTTTCCAGTGTTTAATGCTCTCCTGCAGCACTATTTTACTTGTCAAATGGCAGCAATTTTCAGCAAAAGGCAATATCAGGCTAATGGTGTGCTGCTGTGTTGCCGCTGATTGCGCTGGGAACAGACTCTATAGGAAAGCAAACACAAGTTACTTGTCGCCTATTGCTGAATGAACATCCCATTTTCAGAGAAGGGTTTCTGCAAATCCGTGGGCACGCTGAGCATATGGAAGGGGGGTTCCAGTATCAAAACAAATCTGGCCTCCTGTTTCTGGATGTGTAGGTTGTTTCTTAGAAGATGGAACCTTTAAAATCTGTCCCTGCAAACATGGCTGTTAAATCCTGCTATTTCTAGAGACGGGAGGCAGCTGTCTGCACTGAGATAAGCTATAAAAAGGCAATATTTTCCAGAAATGGCTTTTTTAGCTATACCTGCCAGACAGCTCGGCCAGCAGGAGTTCACCAGGAGCGTCACTGCTGCTGCCCTTTTATGCACAGGGTGCTGAGTGATGTAAAAACTCCTGGGCAAGTCTCCAGGGGCAGCGTTAAGCACCAGCTCTTCAGTCTGTCTGGTGAAATGCTGCTATGCTGAAAAGTGCCTTCAGCACGAAGGAAGGGGTGCTCTTGGGGTTGATTTATTCTTATGTGATCCCTTGTTTTCTAGGTGATTACTTTGTCCTGGGTTTCTGTTCTTAATTGTCACTTACTCTTTCTTGTTGCCCATTCAATGACTGACTGTTGGAATGCGCCCCCCCCCCCCCAATTATTTCCTCCCAGTTATGTACTTGAAGGTGTTCCTATTCGCTCTGTAGTCTGGGGATTGCTGGTGAGTTCAGCTGAAAGCAGTAACAAAAATGGTAGTTTTTCCTAAGGGTCTGGATGAGGTTTCTCACAGTGTAGCAGTCTTGCTGCGTGTACTTCCTGACGCACGTGCTACCCCCAGAGCTTTGGTGGTTATCAGCAAATTCTTCACCGAGGTGTATGAGTGTCAAAAAGCTGCATCAGATAATCTCACAGAGGCTGTTAAAACTGTAGGGACAGAGAAGGACATGGCTTTTGAGCATGCTCCCAGTGAAGAATTTCTGAAAGCTGGGAGGTCATTGGAGATGGATGTTTCAAAGTGACCAACGTGATGGCCTCATGTAGGTGAGGGGCTGGTGTGCAGAGGGAGATGGAGTGAAATCCATGTAGTGAGGTGCAGGGGGGCAGAAAGCAGCAACTTGGGGTGCTAGGAAATGCCAGACAACTCAAATTCTCATGAGATAAGGAACCAGCTGATAACATCAACTCTGTGAACTGTCTAGCAAGTACTAGCTCCCTCCTCTTTCTGTATTTTTTCTTTTGGGTTGAGTGAGCGTTTTATAACATTGATTCCTGAGCAATGCTGATCCTGTGATGCAAATCCCCCATCACGGATGGGTGTTGCTACCAAACAGCCAGATGGCCTATTTGATACATTGGCTTGACCCTGGTTTTGTGTTTTTGGTGCTTTTTTTTCCCCTCCTGGAGCATGGTCTGCCTCTTAGCCACCTCTTGATGCCCCAGTTCTTGTGGGCAATCTTTTTTTTCAGAATTTTCCCCCCCCCCTTACTCTAGCTTTCCATTTCAGTAGCTCACTTGCCTCTCTTCCAACCTTCCAAAGGCAAACACACTCAGCTGGTAGTAGATTTAATAGATACTCCCTCATCAAACAGCTATGAATGTCTTGTCCAGAAACCCACTGAAAACTGCATAGAAATGAGGCATGTGGGGTTTGAAACAATCCCAGTGTGTTATTTCTGGCTGTGTTCTCTCCTTATGGTGCTCTCAACTCCTTTACACTTGGGGCTTGAGCTTGGGGGTGAGCAGGGCTGGTAAAGGCCCTTTGTTTCCCCACCTCCCCTTCTCAACTATTTTTTGAAGAATGCTGATAAATTTAAGTGATAACCTTGTAACTGAGAGATAAGGAAGTAGTCTTATCGGTAGATTAGTTTTCAGCAGAGGGAAGGCAAACACCAAAGGAGCTCATGCTGAGCTACCCTGAAACACTGAAGCTGCTTATTTAACATTTACCCATCCCATAAGTGCTTTATACTGTGCTTTACAAGTGGGGAAGATGACATTCCTTGCTCTGAAGACTCTGCAGTCCAAGGCAGACCAATACACATGTGAGGGCTGGGGAGGGCATGGCATCATGGATAGTTGCTGGAGAACCAAATCCAAATAAAGCCAATTCCTAGAAGAAAAGGACTTCAGAGGTGAGAGTTGTGGTGATGAGAAGGATGTTTAAAGTGCCAGAGGAGTGGATAGACAAGAAAAAGGTAAATGAGTATGGAAGGCAGTGAGATGACCTGAAAGGAAAGGTTGAAGGGGAGGGTAGAAAGTGAGAAAAGTAGTAGGAGGAAAAAAAGAGCATCGAGTCAGCAGTGGGAGGGGATACTGTGGGACGCTGTAGATGAGAGCTGAGATGACCTTAACTTCTCTTCATTGTTTGTTAGAAGCTGTGCTGTAACTCACCTACTGCGATTAGTCATCTCCCAGTGCATGAAGTACCAGTTTCTTCTCTGAATAGAGAGCACTCAGCACTGGAAGATCTCTTGTCCAGTCTCAAATGTCCCATGCAGCTGGTGGGTGTTGGGTGGTTACTTGCCATGAAGTCTTGTGAGTGCCACCTTCTGCTTAATGCCATCAAATTTAGTTCTTAAGAGACTTAGACAGCAAATCAGAGATTTATGCATGTGTATGTATGTTTAATTTTGATGTATATGGTATGGGTAGGTTTTTGACAGGCCACACTTCATGGGATCAGTGGTTTCTGTTGTGCAATACCTACTCCCCAGTAAGAGATCAGTAATCTGCACTAAATTCCATGGAACTGAGCTGGGAAAACTCACTGGTCACCTGGTTCCCATGTATGCAGCTTTCAGTTCCCTAAAAGAAACCCCAAACCTTGGGACTTCCACAGCTTCCTTAGGGGTTTTGTTTCATCCTCAAGTACTGAAGGAGCTGAAGAAGAATTTAATAGCACCAGACTTACTTATCTTTCTTGAATATTTTTTTTTCCCCACTCTTATTTGGAACTGGTTATCCTTGATGTTTGGCATTTATACATTGGCAAGTGACTGTGTACTGGAAAGTCCATAGAGTTCTTGTGGACCAGCAAAAGTAGCTTTACCTAGACCTAGTTTGATTCTACTCCAGCTTGCTTTTTTTTTGGGGGGGTGGTGGGGTGGTGGTGGTGGTGCAGGAATGGGGAATGTGTCTGATCCCCATCTATTTTTTTGTCTCCTTTCATTGCTGATGCTTTCCAGATCTTCCTCCCGATTCCTCATTTCCTTTCCAAAGCAGTCCCACATCCTTCTGGTCCTTTCCTAATTACCCATTAGTTAGACACACAGCCTGTAAAAGGGATGGGAACATGAAGACCAGCTCCTCTGGAGCTCCGTCCATCTACTCTTGCGGCATGCTGTTCTGGCAGGAGACAAACCTGAGTTGAGAACATCTGAAATAGCCCATTATCTCGGCTCGTTTCTTGCAGCCCATAATTTGGGGGTGAAGAAACAAGGGGAAGAGGAGGCGAGTCACTAAAAATGACTCATTCCACAATAGATCAATACAAAATGTTCCTTTACATTTTCCTTGACAAACATGTCTTCCCCTCCCACCCCCCCACTGTGAGATGCTGCAGAAGCTGCTTTACCAGACCTCCTGGTGGTGTCTCTTGGTGTATGTAGGTTGGTGGCAAAGCCAGCCAAGCCAAAGTGTGTCTGAGTTTTGGTTTACACTGTACTTTCTGGGTGGACTGAGGTTGAGCATGGTGGAGACGACCTGCTTTCAGAGGGAAAAGGGATTTCTGGCTGCTCTCAGGGGATTTCACATTGCTCGAGGCGTGGAGCAGACCTGTTTGGTGAGACGAGTCACTCCCAACTCTCCTCTTTGGGAGGGGTGCCAACAAGGCATAGGGCAATATAAAGGGACACAGCAGAAAGTGTCATAGGGTATCTGCCAACAGTCCCTTTGGGCTGGTGTCGCCCATCTCTCCCCGAGACATTTCAGTGGTGTGTCTTTGCTGGAATTTCTGACTGTTTGCAGTGATGGAATGGAGATGGAGGTGCTGGGCCTTTTCTTGCCTGCAGGTGTTACACAGCCCTTGGGTTTTAACATGTGTTTAAAAGAGAGATGTGCCCTCCATTTACTGACCAGTTAGGGAGGGAGGCTAAGGGACTTCTCCAAAGCTGCCCAGATGTATATAAATGTTTGTATGCATGCATAGGTGTGTACATATATGATAATCCAAATTTCTTGACTCCCTTTGTCCCATCCTTGGGATCTTCAGAGGCATTTATGGGCAGCCCGGCTGTAGCAGCTGTCACGGTTGCATGGTTGCATAGGAGGCTGCTCTCCACTCTCTGTCCCTCAGGTAGTACCCACCTGCCACTCTCACCTGGCCTGGCAAGTGCCACATGCCTGCCATTGGGATGGGGAGTATCACTGGGCTGATATCAACAGCCCCTTTGAAAGGCTGAACAGTATTTGCTGTTAGTCACTTATTCTTCCCCTCGCCATGACCGAGGGAAACCTGCAACACTGCTTTAATAAACAGAGCCCACTGCCAACAGGTAGGGGTTTGCTTGGAGAGAGTCAAGCTGCAAGGGAAGCTGATGTGTTCCTGAGCACGAGCTCCTGACATGTTATCTCTGTTATCTACTAGTACAAACGGCTCCAAGGAATCATCTGCTTCATCCTGTGCTGGGAGAAGGGCCTGTGAGGAGCTGGGCCATGCCGGGTTCTTGGTCATGGTGTGCCCTGATGGCAGGGGCAGAGCCAGGATGAGTGGCTGGCTGTCCCCAGCGAGCTGTCTAGGTCGCTGCTGCTCTGCTTTGAAGCTGCTGTCACAGAAACTGTTGTTACGGGATTTGGGGTGCACACAAATGTGTTTGCAGAGCAAATAAAGGCGGGAGAGAAAAAAGGAAAAGCCTCGAAGTGGCTTTAGGTGGTTTTTAAGTGGTAAAACCGAGAAATTCCTGAGTGTATGCAATTAATGTCTGTTTAAACAGAAACTTCTTTAATAGGTGAAATATCAGCTTCTACGGAAGAGCTTTCCTGGTGGCTCTTTTTCATCTCTAACCGCCTGCCCCATGAGGGGGTGTGTGGGGGGGGATTTCTCCAAAGGTACTGGGCTTGGTGGTTTCAGTTAGGTTCCTCAGGTGTTTGCAAAGGGCGATGCCTTCCCTCGTTCCTGGCTTGCTTCCACCTCCCATCTTGCACAGGGGCAAGAGTGGTAAATTCATATGAAACTCACCTATTTGGGTCACAAAGGTCTGGTACCTGAGGTTGTTTGTTTTGGTGGAATGTCATCTGACATCGGGGTGTGTGTGTAGTGTGTGTGTGTGTGTGTGTACACGGGTAGATGTGTGTGTCTACAGCAGTTGAGAGGGGCAGGTGTAGCACACTGGCATTTCTCAGTGTGTTGAACAAGATAGCAAGATGTTACTGTTTAATCCTGGAGGAATGGGGTGCAGAATGGGCTAAAGAGTTTTTCTTGTGAGCTGTATGCTCTGTGTCCGTGAGCAGGCTACTGTCTCTAGGCAGTTATTCTGATGAAAACCTGTGAAGTTGTCAGAGTAAAACCACTGGGAAAGAGGGTTTGTGGTGAAGGCAGAACAGGCAGTGACAAAATTTTTGCAGGCATGACTTGCCCATTAAAACTTCACAAGGTCTTATTGGCAGTGTGGACATCATACCAGCAGCCTGCTGTGGACACAGTGACATTTGTGGATAGTTAATTTGATTTTTAAAAAAGAAAAAAAACCCTCAATACCCAGAGGATGTTTCAGAGCACTGTGCTGAGTGGTGACAGTGGGGCACCTGCTCAGAACAGCCTCCCTGAGCTTAAAAGAGCACAGTGAGCAGCACTGTCACCCTCCTGGTTAGCTACAGCAGTGACCTGCTGGTGCTGGAGCAGGCAAAGATACACTTTTTCCTTTTATCTTTTCCTTTTAAAAACACCATTTAAGCGCCTCTCTGGTGCTCCTGCAGAAGTTGATGTAGTCATCCTGTACCATTACACTTTTTGCTTTTTCCTTTTTTCCTCTTAAAAATGCCATTTAAGTCCCTCTCTGGTGCTTCTGCAGAAGTTGCCTCACCCTGTACCATTTTCCACATGCACATTGGAGGCTCCTTTGTTATTTTGCTAGTCTACTTGTGAAAGAAGTATCTGTAAGGAATGGCTTGCAGGACCTGCTTCAGTGGAGCTACACCATTCCTGAGCTTTGTGGTGCATGGGGCAGGACATACAATCGTGTGAACAGCAGTGTGGTACCTCACAGCCTGCTCTGTCATGGTGGTTATTCTCTGGCTATAAAGATACTGTGTTGTACTCTCCACAGTGTATAAGGCTATGAAAACTTGACATGGACACAATGTTCCTCTCCAAGCCATTGCTGCTGCACGTCTTAGCTCAGTACTTTTGTTGCTTCTGAGTGACGGAATTAATGTGGAGCAAACTCTGAAATATTTGAATAAGCTGCACTCACCTTCTAGTATCTCATTTTCCCCTAGACAAACAGGTGAAGATGTTCAGCCTTCCCTCCTCACTTTCCTTCCTTCCCCTCAATCTTGAGCCTGTCCCGCTATTGTGGTCTGCTGGTGTCATTCACAAGTGTGTTGCATTTGTCCATCTAGAATACACCAGTCACTGCTGGTTGCTCTCTAAATCATTGTCCTTGCAGTCTTCAGTAATACCTACATTAAGCAGGTGGAACTGATACATTCACTTCCAATGCAGCTGACAACTAGGTCAGATCCTTTCTCACTGTTTCCTGCAAGAGGAGAAAATAAAACACATGTGAAGGCAAAATACTTGAGTTTTCCCCTTTGTCTCTCCTCCCTGGTCTCCAAATCATGATTTCCTCAACAACAACAAAGTATTCTCAGCCAATCTGTATCATGAAGGAGGCTGAATTTCCTAGAGTCAATATTTCCATCTCGAAAAAAAAATAAATAAAAAAAACAAACACCAAACAAACCCAAGAAAAAAAGGGCAGAGAGTCTGTATGTGGTCTGGCACGCAGCCAGGCAGGGAGTGCTGTTTGGGGTTATTATTAGGCAGATAACTGTATCGAGAGTTTAAACATCAGCCTGGTTCTGAAGGCTGTGGTGCTCTGTTTGAAATGCTGATACACATTTGATGCTTGTGAGAAAATGTGTTCATCTCACATCTTTCTTGTTTTTAATTTATTTTTTTCTTTCTCCCCTGCAATAACTTGGGTTATCAGTAGAGTTCCTGAGAAGTGATTACAGATGTTGCTAGCACTAGCTATTGTGAGTCTTGAGCTTGCAAATATCTTTCTGTTCTATAGGAGCAGGTCTTTGTTCCTGCCTCTAATAGGAGCTGTACCTGTCTGACAGGTTTACACATGTCAGATGCAGGTGTCCCCAGGTGAACTGAACTGCACTGACTATTTTCTTGTCCCTTCTCAGGGTCTTCTGCAGCAAGGAGGGAGGAAGTTTTGGGGCCTGTGGGTTCTGGTTTGGAAGGTGTGTGTGCAGAGAGGTGCTCAGGTGTGTGAGGAAACTGTCGTGGGCACCGCAGTGCCCTGTAGCAGAGGAGACACATGGGGAGAGGAAGGGATAGACTTGATCATCCTTGAGAACTGAGACACGGTACTTAGCACACTTGAGCAGGAGCTGATGGAGAGATGCATGGGACAGGGTGACACGGGCAGAGTTGCTGGCTGAGAAGTTTCTTCTCAAGTGCTTCAAGATCAGCAGAAGAATGTCTGTTTGTAATGCTGCTAGATACCGTGTATCCCTCTATGTTCCCATCTATAGATGGTATGTGCAAGGCTATATATAAACGCTAAGGTGGCTGTTATTTTGGCTGATACACTCACAGTTTTGTGCCACATTGAGTGATTTAAAAATATCTCCCTGTTCCAGGAACATCTATACCATGGCAGATGTCATCCTGCGTGGGGAGTGGCTTCTGAAAAGGGAGCACAACATTATTACTAGGAGCCTTAGTAGTCTATTAGATTTATTGCTTCACTGTCACCGTGAGACATGTGAGGTGCGTTCTTGCTGCCTGTCAGAGTTTTTTCACACATGCAGGCAGGCAGCATCTGTCACTTCTCCCTTCGAGTCACCAGCTTTCATTCTCAATGAGCTTGCTTTCCAGCTGGAAGGAAGGCAAAAATAAAGGCTTCAGAACTACGTGGAGCTGATGAGCAGGGAGTTCATTAACAATTATTTACCTTGGAGTTGTGCCTCTGAGGGCCGTCTTGAGTTTTGAGTCCTTCTTGGCCAAGGTGCAGTCACCTTATGCTTGCTGTTGTTTTATTTCAAGGCGTATCCGTCGACCTGTTGTGTCAGGCCCTGCGGAAACCTGCTATGAGTCAGACCTGTCTGTTGCACGAGACAAAGAGTAGGATAGGAAACATGAGAAATTACTTGCTCGGGACTTTCTTTTGGGAGTAGTTCTTAGGTTCCCAGGCCTCGGGTCATCAGCTGAGGACCTGGCAGTACTGCTTCATCCCCAGGACCTCTCAGAGTGTGGACAAGTCCCATTTTTGTGTGTCCTTGAAGAGCCCTGGAGGTTTTGTGGTGGTTGTGAAGCATTGGCTGTGCCAGCCTTGGTATGATGGAAGTGCTCAGAGGGTGAATGCTGGAGTCACTGGCAAGCTCTGCTTGTACATGCAGGGGTAATCCTCCATTGCTCATGCTTTGGACCATGTTTGGGTGGAGTCTTTGAGACTGGAAGGGCTAGAGAACATGTTGGGGTTTGTACTTCTATTGCGGAAAGCTCCTGGGCCTACAAAGAAAGGCAGGGGAAAATGAAAAGGCAACAGAGATGTAAGAAGTCACACCTGAAACTTGACCTGGTCTCTTGTTTTGGTTTGCCCTGCAAAGTATCAGTGCTCTGTTCAGATCCTCCTCTGCATGCTGTGGTAGGATGCTTGCCCTGTAATGTAAGTTGGGGAACCAGAACTTTTCCTTTTGTGTTGGTGAGTAGGATGGAGGCTTTGGATGTGATTCCATTTCCCACATTTCACTGGTGAGGGGAAAAAAGATCAGTGGAGCAGCAAAGGTGTGGAAGGTGGGATTAGAAGCAGTCAACTCTCATGAAGACTGACCAAGTAGGAAGAGTCCCTGTGGGGCTTGTTACTTGTCTGAGACTGGGAGGTGTGACCTGCCCAGTTTGCCTGTGGCTTGGGTAGGGTGTTGTCAGCACTGGCCAGGCATCCTTGTCTGCCAGCTCTTTGCAGAATTATGGCATTACTGGGGGCAGTTTTGCTCTAAAGGTTGGAGGTAGCCTGTAGCTCCATGGAACTGGCCTGGGGAGTTGCCATTGCCACGACATTGGTGCCTGGGGAGGTGTTGAATGGAATGTAGAATGAATGGGGCCAGAGGGTTTCTGCTTCCCGTTCAAGGGCAGCCCAAGAACAGAAGAGCTTTGTTGGTTTATGTTCACTGAAGGCACACGGGAGTGTTCGAGCTGGACCAAGGTAGAAGCTCAACTTTTTCTGTCACTTTCTAGTCCTCTGTTAATGTCAGAAGCAGAGGGATATTTATAGGCTTTTTCTGCAGCTCTCCTGTTCCTTGCATCCATCCCACAGTTTTGGCCTGAACCCACTTGCTCTTGCCAGGCCAACATATGCAAGTGATACTGCAAATGAGACTAAGCGTGGCACCTCCCCTAACTTGGAGATGGACCTTTGGTGTTTTTCTGACAGGAGTAGGAGGGACATGTCCTGGGGCTGTCTCCTCCCTGCTATAGCTGGAGATTGGATTTACGGCAGCAACACTGGGTCGGTTCAGCCCGTGCCCATGGGCACCGTTGGACGCCGAGGGAAGGCCGCCGGCTTCCCCGTGTGGCTAGCAGAGAGGCAGGGGCCGCCGCCGGCCCTGACCTTGCGCGACGCCCTTCCCGCTCTGACCTTGCGGAACCCCGAGCGCCCGCGGCGCAGCCCTGCCGGCGGATGGGAACCAAAATACATCGAAAGCTTCGGCATCGTGGGCGTGCGCTTGGAGAACGGAGGGGAGGGGGGGGGGGCAAAAATAACTCCGGTGTCGCCTCCAGCCGTGCCAGGAAGCGGCCCAGCAGCGGGTGAAAGACGAGCAGGGTCTGGCCGTGGCGGGGTCGGGGGAAGCGGCAGCCCCGGCGGGGCGGCACATTCTGTACATTCTGCAGCGCGCGGGGCCGCCCGGCAGCCTTGGCTTGTGCTGCTGGGTGTGCAGCTCAGCTGCTGTTTCCCTGCCTTCATACTCACTAAGTCTCCCTTTCTGCCTTTTCCTCCCCCCCCCCCCCACTCTACTTTTAACTGAGGTGCACTTGTTTATCCATCGAGGCTCTACAGCCTATAAACAGGATGTCTCTCTGTTTCCTTTCAGCCTAGTAACACTAAACCACTTCAAGTGCAGATAACGCTTTGGTAACCCTCCTCCTGGCTGAACGAGCCTTGTGTTGGGCATAGCCAGCTCCAGATGAGACAGCATGCACCTATATAGATCTCTATATGTGCATATTTATGTAATACATGGCTGTGGTACGAGTTGGCCGTGGTGAACAAATTCACGTTGCTGAAAAGGAAGTAGGTACATGTTTTAGGCAGGGTGGCTGTAACAAGACACTGATTTAAACTGGATCCCGAATTTACATTTTGTGAAAACAAGCTATTGTATAAAACCCTAAGCCTGTGAAACCTTTCTGGGGGAAAAAAATTCTGTGGTTTATTTTGTTAAATGTCTCTTCCTAAAGATTTTCCCGCTACGCCAGAGACCTGGATGCTGAGAGCCTGACAGAGAAACGAAGTGTGTGGAAAGGGATTGCATTATAATGCTGAGTGAGATTTTGAAGGTGAATGGAAAACAAGGGAAGAAAAATATTAAGGCAGGATTTCAAGAAATGGTTTCCCTTCAGTAAGGTAGTGTTCAGCCCATGTGAAAGCAGTGAGGATAAAGGTCATTCTTCTGAAGTACTTTTTGATGTGGAACCTTGGCAATCACAAATAATAGCGGAACAGAGGGGTTTTCTTTGAGCCATTCAACGTCTTCACTTTCATGTTCAAGATGTTCAGTGATTTCTATTGATTCAGATCGTGTTTTAAACTCTGCCCTATAATAAGTCTTATAGCCCTTTCTCCCTTAAATCTGTAACTTTCTTTAGTGTCTAATCTTTCAGTTAAAATAAACTTAAAGTTCTGGATCTTGTGGTTGTGTAGGAAAGCTTTGGGAAAGGGCTGTCTATATAGAGCACCAACATGGGGAAAACTTTAGATGCTAGTTTTTATTGTGTTAGTTTTGAAGTCAGTCTTACCAACTTCAGAGGCTGGATTGATGATTTTTGACCACTTATGGTTGTAAAGCAGGTTTCTAGAAGAGGCGAATGAGGTCTGATTTTTCTTGGGTCAGCACGCCCTTTGTTCAAGGGAACTGTCAGTGAGAGCTTATGCTTTTGTAAAGGTTTTAAGCTCCTACTCACCACTTCAGCTGGGTTGTCAGATCAACACAGCATCTCGTTTATGGAGACGTACTCTGGATCTGTTACTGAGCCATGGTTCAGAATAGCTGTTGAGGAACAAGTTGTTCTGCCACAGCTCTTCTGTGAGTGCTTCATATGCGTGCTGCTTCATTCCAAAAGGAACATGCCTTTTCAGACTCAGTTCAGGCTATTTTGGAAGGTGGAGTAAGCTAAAACATGAAGAAAAAAAGCTCTGTTCTTCCCGAAATAAGATGATACGCCCTGGCCATCTTTTCCTGCGATCTTTTTGTGTATAAGGTTGCTGGCCTTACCTGGGTGTCCAGATCCCAAGCCACGGGGCTAGCCTTGAAATTTTTGCAATTTTATTGGTATCATGGAGCACTTAGGAGATCAGCTGTTTTCTATAAAAAGCGGGATGATGCTGATTTTAATGGAGGGGTCAGTAAGTTTTGCCTTACGTGCCCCCACTTGGCACATCGTCCTTTGGTAGGAGCAGGCTGGGTGAGTGACGGGCCATACTTGCACCAGGTTGCGTAAGGGGTTGGCACAAATTAATAGGGTGATGAAGCTGATGTTCCACCTGCCATACAGATGCCATTTAAATAAAGATGTCCTCTTGATCCCCAAAGCATTTACCCATCACAAGGGCTGGCAGCTCTGGGTAATATTTAAGTCGTTTTGCTTAGCTCATGGAAAACAGGAATGGATTTCAGCATTGCCTTTCTGGGCGGGCAGTGTGACATTGTGAGCGGTCATGGGTCTTTTGGCTGGTGAGAAGCCCTCGTTGAGCTCTTGGCCAGGGGAGCAGGCGGTGCTGGAGGGGCGGTTGATGCTCTGCAGCAGAGACCGGGCTTGTGAAATGGCCTGTCCCTACAGACTGCTGGGGTAGCAGGGGTTATTGGGGTTGGGTTTTGCTTTCCCACAGTGCCGTAACCTCTCCTGCCTCCCGTTTAGCGTGGTGTTACCCAACTGCCATTGCTTCTCTGGTAACACACTTCCACCCCCCCCCATCTCACGTTTCCCAGGGGAAAGCGAGGCTGAATGGCATGAGACTCTTAACCGGGCTGATTGCCTGCTCACGTGTTGGCTGTTGGGTCAGAGGGATTAGTTGGATCAGTGGCAAAGCTGCTTCTTTCCTCCACCACACCTGGATGCTGTGGCAGAACTTGTCACTCATCTCGTGGTATGTACCTACAGTGTGCTGCTTTGTCCTATTTAGTTGGGTTTTTTTCTTCTTTTGTAAAAGGACAGAGCAGGAGTGAAGGGGAAATGTTAGATGTGAATTTCCATGTTGCCCAATCTCAGCAATCAAACTGCTTGATCCCACCTCCTGTCCCTGCAAGCCTGGTGACCATGGTAGGATGCACTGATGGCTTTCCTTACTAGTGATGGGAGATCTTGTCCTTCTTTCCTGTATGAAAAAGCATTTGCTGGAACAGAAATAACAACAAATCCTTGCTTTTGGGTACTGGACTTTAGTCCAGAAGGCAAGGTGCTGGTTAAACAGTAACAGCAAACTGCAGGGTGGGTTTTCACTTAGCTTGACCATTGGAGATGGTGCCTGCTCCACACCTTCCCACTGCAAGGAAGGCAGCGCTGAGAAGCTGAGGACAGATGGACATGCCAGTGGGTGAGAGCAAATTGCCATGAGACAATAAAACAGATGAGGTTTTACTTATCACCTGCAAGCTTGAGTCCTCTTTATGTAATTGGTGACCACAGGTCAGTAGTTTATAGACTTTGAACAGATTATATGGTGAGAAGATCTAGGCTGGGTTCTAGCTTGATTTCTGTTGACTTATTTATGGTTTTGAGTGGAGGGAGGGATGGAAAGTGTGTTGGGGAAGGATTTAGAAAAGAAAATTGGAGTGCAAATTGGTGAGGCTTTTGGAGTACACCAGCCACAGTTGTGATCTAATCCTGCCATGTTCTTTTCCTCTTCTTCTAGTCTTGCATTTTACAGACTTGAGCTAAATGCAATCACAAGGAATGGCTTTTAGGCTGGGGGTGTGGGAGGACCTTTGTTTTCCTGAGGTTTCTCTGATAACCTCAGCTGCTTTAGGAGTGGTGTATGGAGCACACTGGGGGCTTGTAATCAGGGGAGGCTCACCATCCAGTTTATCAGGATGAGGAGGAGACTGGATTTGCTGATGAGTGCTCATAATATTGATGTGTGCTTTAGGAGGGAAAGCAACGTCTCTAAAGGGACTTGTGGGACTGGGAGTAGAGCCTCTGAAAAGGAAAGAAAACAAAAAGTACTGCATCTGTGCATCAGAGATGAATGCTAGAACAATCCCTTCACTTCTCTCAGCCAGAAGTCACTCTGGAAATAAGGTGGTTCCTCTCCTTATTCTCCCTCTGTCCATGTAGCTGCTTACTGTCATCATGCAGCTGATTTACTGCCATCTCCTGAAGTGGTCTCCATAGTTACAGGTGCTCTGTGCTCCATGCATCCATGTCAAGAACTGTGTTTCCCTCTCTTGTGTTATGTAGAGAAGCTCTCCTTCCCCATTGCTCACCTTGGCAAACATGAAGTGCTCTCTTCTGACAAGACCAACCAGTGTGTAGTTCCTGTTTTAGCAGGAAGATGAACTGGGCTAAAAATGGTATCTATTGTCACTGGTGTGCCTGGGAGGGGACAAAGATTGTCTTGTATCAAATGCTTTCTGAAGCTCCAGGAGGTTGCAGAGGTGAACAGTGCAATCATCTCCAAGTGCTGTTACCTTTGTTGGATTTGTGGCTGAGTTTTGTTGACAGCACAAGGGACTTTATAAGTCCTAAATCTTGTCCTCCTGATTCCTGTGTATTATCCTGGAGTGGCTTTAGGGGATTCATCTGGTGCGTGTTCCTGAGCTACTCTTCACCTTGTGATTTTTGTATGGGATGTGAAGAAGCTTGGTAAAAGACACAAGAGAGGAGGTATTTCTAATGCTTTCAGCAGTACTGATTAAAAAGTGGTAGGAAAGTGAGAACGTATGGGCTGATCATCTTAGTAGATAATTTCTCTGCAGTATGTAAGCATTTTGGTGAAAGAAATTTATTTGAAAAGTGCTGCTACTGCATAAGAGTGTAAGGGCAGTGTTGCATCAAACTAGAGGAGAAAGATCAACTGATTAGTTTCCTCACCATTTCCCACCCTACACACTCTTTTTAACATTTAAAGTGGAAAAAGTCATCTGGTTTGAAAAATGTCATTTGGTTAAATAAAAAAAACCAACCAAAAAACCTAAGTAAGCATTTACTATATTGTGTGGTGGATGGGATTGTAGGACCTACACAAAAACAATGCTTATGAACTGGGCTGGCCTAGGAAGGAGGGGAGGGGAGTGACATGCCAGGGTTGGATGTGGCACAGTTAGTGGTTCTGGTGTGAAAACAAGGTGGTGTAAATGGTTCTTCCTCCCAAAACTGAAGTATGTTGGTTCAGTCCACTCGTTAGTAAGATATAAAAGGAGCAGCAATGGTTAATTTGATGAAAATAATAATAAAAATAATGTTAATGTGAGCAGGGGATTAATTTGGAGTTTGCAGATGCTTAGGTCGTGGAGGCCTGTCAGAGTCTCTCCCCACCATCACTGGTGGAACAGGGGTTACTGCTGTGCAGGGTTCAAAACCAGCACTTGGGTGGAAAATGGGAAATGTTTCTGTGTGTGGGAAAAATTTAGAAAGAAACATGAAAAAGCATGTCCTGTTTTTCACACACACACACAAAAATATCTCCTAAACATTTTCTCCCCTGCCCCTGGTAAAACCCATAGACCTCTCCAGAACCTGAACTTTCAAGCTTTCCAGTTCCTCTTTGGTTTAAGAAAAGCAGTAAAACACAAAGCTCCCTCCCCTCCAAGACACCAAACTCTTGAGTAAACATCATGCCACAAGTGTTGTTACTGGGCAGTGGTGGGAGATAGTGGAGTTCTCCTTGGGAATAAATCGATGGCAGACCTGCAGGTGCTAGCTGGAGCTCAGATGCTCTTTGGTGCACCACAGCAGGGGCAGCTGGGTGGGAAGAGATAGATTAAGGATCTTGATTATTTAGTTATTTTATGCTGCTGGATCCTGCATAATCTGCATTTTCATCTAATGCCTTTGGTTGGTTGTGCCTCTTCTCTGTGCTATATTTTGAGAACACAACAGTGCTCAGGCTGCCTTGGGTTTTTTACTCTTCTCCTCCTCTCTGCTGGGTGCTGGGCAGTTCTGTCTGGTTGATAATCCCTGGCCTCAAACTCTTAAGGTATCTCCTTCTCTTCTCTCCGATTTCCTCATTGCCTGTGCCCTGTGGATGTGTTCCTGAGATGCTGGGTGTGGGTTTACAGGTTCCTGAGAAAATCTGTAAGTAAATAATTAACGTGGTGTAACACTGAGCTCCCTCTCTCCTCTCCCCTCCCTGGGGCTGACTGGTGACAGTGACTGTTCCCCTTCTGAGCTTATCCTGACTGTTCCGAAGAGCAGCTCTCCTTGACTGGGTTGTCGCTCGTTTTTGTTGCTGTTTTCTTTTGCCTCCTCTTTGTGAGAGTAAATAATGCACAAACTGCAAATGAGAGATGGAATTGCAGCCGAGGAGCTGACCTGTAAGTCCTCGTTGATCTGGTTACATCCCTGCTTGGTGGAGAAAACAGTTTCTTGCCTGAAAGAGGGTAAAGAGAGTTCTTTCAGCTCAAAATGGTGCAAAGTTAAAGCCACTCTGTGCAAACAGCTGCCCTTGGTTGGGGTCTGGTTTGAGCTTCCAGAGCAAACTTGAATCTCAGGAAGCAGCAGCAGCCAGACCTCCAGGGTTGATATCCCTGATAGGTGCTCACCTCTCCTATCTGCTTCCTCCTGACCTGAGCAGGGTTTGAGCTGCAAAGAGAAAAAACACTGAGTCTCAAACGCCTTTCATAACCAACCTGGGCTAGAAATAAATATTCCTCTGGGTGAACAGCCCTTCTTCTGGCAGGAGACAGACCTGAAGGTCATTGTGGCTGCTGTAAAGTATGAGTTTCATGAGTTGGACATGAGAATGGGGAAGTAGGGACAACAAATGGAAGTTAAAATCTTGGTGGGAGTTATGGCCTGTAAACAAGTGGCTCTGAAAAGGAAATTGGAGGGGTGTGTCAATGAGCGGTTCAGTGCAAGCTCCTAGAACAATGTGATGGCAAAAAGGATCTGATTAGAGCCTCTACAACAGGTAATGGATGGAAGCTATCAAAGACTGACTCTCTTGTTACAATATATGTATGAAAATACATATATCTGCTGATGCTCTGGTTTTGGGGACACTGTCAGGCTGTGCAGTGCTGGGGCTGTGAGGAAGCTGCTCCTGGGCTCCTGTGTGGTTCCAGAGTGAGAGTTGGACATGGAGCTTGGTCCTTCCTGCCCAGGAGTTCTCCCACTCAGAGGTCTGCTGTCTTCCTAGGGAGATTGGCCTCTTACTTGCAGTGTTTTGTACCTGGTTTCAAGGAGGTGGAAGAATCACAGAATCACAGATATTAGGGGCTGGAAGGGACCTAGAAGATCATCTAGTCCAACCCCCCTGCCTGAGCAGGATCATCTAGACCAAGTCACCCAGGAACAGATCCAGGCGGGTCTTAAGTGTCTCCAGAGATGGAGACTCCACAATCCCCCTGGGCAGCCTGTTCCAGAGCTCTGTCACCNGATGACAATTAATGTATTTTTATTGTGACCAAACCTTGTCCTCTGCTGCCTTTCCTAGGGCACCAAACCATTGGTGCCTGTTCTTGGGGGAGTTCACCTGGCTTCAGCCAAGGGATGTTTTATTTTTCCTTTGGGTGTCTTGGGTGCCATTTTGTGTGTAAAATCCTATAAAATAGAAAACCTTGAGAGGTGGAGAAATATTTTATAGCGTAAATTGGGTTTTGAACTCACAAAACCCTGAAAGCATTGTTTTCAGCCTTGTGTCATTTTGGGCCACTTCAGAGCTTCCCAGAAGGCCAGCAGGACTGCTGCTGTGTTTTGGTGGGGTTCACATGGAAATTCATAAATGAGAAAGTCCCAGGCTCAAGGTTAGTACCAGAATCAAGAGTATCAACTTAATTGTTTCTTCAAGTTTGAAAAAGCAAGTCTCTTGCTTCTCTGTGCTTCAGCTTCCCCTTCTGGTAAGTGGTGCTGTGGAAGTCTCCTCTTGGGTCTGTGCAACACAAACCCAGCCTCAGTCAGACACACGTACTGTGGCACTGACGGCTGCGGAAAGACCAGCTGCTGGTGAGACTAAGAGGAAGAAAATGGGAAATACCCCCATGTGTCTGCAAAGAAAAAGAACCCAAAGAGTCCTTTGATCTCAAGCTTTTGTGGGTTTTTCTTTATTTTGCTTGCTCACGCTCCTTAGGGGATTTCTGGAGGAGAATTCAACATTGGTGAAAGCCATCTCCAGACCTATGGGCCACATCCCCAGTGGGGCTTAAGTCTGTGTGGGGATAGCTGTGGCTGTGGGGCAGGGACTGTTTTTTTGACTGCCTGGACCAGTTCCTAAAGCAAAGTACCCAAAGCACAGACAGGAGATTAAGTATTTTCCCTACCTAGTGGTATTTGTTGTGATGTAAAGCTGAAATGGTTCCTAGAAAGCATTTAAACATAAATAACATTACCCAGAGTGACGAGTGAACAGCCAGTCACTCTCGAATGAAAAATAATGTTATGGTGAGAATGGGTCAGGAGAAATGAGGCTGCCTGGTTTCTGCTGCTAAATCCCTTGAGAATCTTGGTGAAGCCTGGGCCAGTAGGACAGGGCACAAGCTCATGCTGGGGTGAGACTGGGAGGCTTTGTTTGCAGGTGATGCTGCTGAACTGGAGCATACTGGGCAAGCATGGTCCTGTTTAAGGACTCCAAGATTTTGGTGTTGGGGAGTTGGTCCCTCTGACTCAATATATCTGTCAACTGGGACTGATCAATCTCCCCTCCCCCCGCCCAAGGGAAGCTTCAAAAGAGGCTTCTTCATAAGGCAGCCAGGATCTGGAAGGTGTCATATTAATCACATGCAAAATGCTATTAATTAAATGCATCAGCTGTTTGGTTTTTTGAGCTATATTCCTGGATGGTAGCATCTCTTCCCCTTTCCTCCAACATCAAATGTGCCTGATAACTCATGTAAATGCTCGTGAGGCCAAAGGGACGGTCAGGCCTTTTAAGCAGTGCTGTCATAGAATAAATAACCCACTGGGCTAATTCTCTGCAAGCTTGTCCTAATGTCACCTCATCCTTCTTGGTGGTCACATGCACAAATACACGCTGTCAGTGATGTGTAATGTGCTTCCCTCTCTTGAAGCTTAAATGAGTAAATCCTACAAAACCAGAGCTTTGGAGGTGGAAATAGCATCATGTTGGTGGTCTTAGGCACGTGATTCAGGCAACTGAAGCACAACTTGAAAGGGTGGTACTGGCTTCAAAGAAAATACATTTCCTTCTATCAAAATGTCATGCTTTAATTTGGGGAAAACCATGTTTTTCAGTTTTGCTTCATGTTAAATAGACATGTGCAATGAAGTTTGTGTTTCAGAGTAGCTAGTTCTACAATGGTTTGTGCAAACCTTTCCCACAACAACCAGGAAGCAACCAGGAGAGAAATAAACTACTGAAAACCACTGATTGATTTATTAAATATTTTTATTTACATCCGGAAAAGGTGGACAAGGGACACCATCCAAGCATAAATCCTGAAACTACCTATCTTCTTCTCAAGTCTTACCTTTTATTATATTCAGTTGAACTTCATGGCAGTAAGAATTTGTTGCTTTTAAATGGGAAGTCCCAGCACCCTGCAACTCTTCCTCCTGCCACTGTCACTGCTGTTCTTATTTGCTCTGTCATCACTGTTGGAGGAAGATGATGTGTTTCTGCAGGGGCTGAGGGAGGCAGGCAGGCTGTTGGTGTGTTTCTGTAATAGCAATCCATATTTAAATGGCACAGACAGTAAACTTTTCTACTTTCTTTTCTCTTTTGGATAGTGCTCAGTTTTATTCTTGTGGGAGACACGTTGGGATGCTGCACTTGGCCAGGGCAGTCATGCAGCGATGGTTTTCTTCTCCCTGCAGTCACTATGTGGTCTCTTAATTGTTTCTGTAATTTGTCTGATCAGCAGATATTTTGCCATCTGTGTTTTGAGAGGGAAAGGCAGGCAATTAGCCTTCAGTTGGAGCAAGGCTCAGCATCACTGCACATCTCATATTCAGTGCCAGATATGCATAGAGACCCACCCTCCAGTTCAAACCCCCTCTGTGTGAGAGCTCGGGTTGAAACCACTCTTCAGCTCTGAGAGCCTCTGTGCTACTGGACATGCAGGATCCCATTGCACAGGGTGCAGGAGGGCCCAGAGCAGCAGGAAAAGCACAGAAGTTGTTTTGCACCAGGGAACGATGTCACTCGGTGTCCCTCCACGCAGCAGCCCTGGTAAGCAGCACCTTTGCTCTTGGCTTTGGGCACAAAGCTGATGGGTCAGGCAGCTCCAGTACTTCTGGAGCCTGTTTCATCACACTTTGGAGAAGTAGTTTTAAAAGGCCAGCATGGGTCTGAATCAGACAGTAATCCCAGGCACAGAGACGTTGTAGCTGCACTGGGAGCCTGTGATTTACTGTCCTGATTATCTTCTGCTGCCTGGCAAAGGGCTTGATCTTAAGACCCTGAGATCTTGAATCTTAGGAGATTTCTTATCGTAGTATTTTCACTGCATGACATCCAAAAAGGATTTCAAGAGGTAAAATAATCTTGCACTGCTGAACTGTATTGAAGAAAAGTAGGGTTTTATTCTGTTGAGTCTTCTCCAAATGGATGATTCTGGGGAGCCATGGAGCTAGAGGAATTCAAAACCTGCATGCAACTCTTGATGTCTTACTGTGAAGAGTTTCTTCTCCCATGTCAAATTCAGCACTGAAGAGCTTTGGGTGCAAGAATTAATTCAGGGGAAGGGCCAGGGCTTGGAAAGGACAGTGTGTATTGCTCTTCTGGGTGAGCAGCTCAAGGGGTGGGTGAGGCTGGGAGCAGCTGGACTATAATGAGGGTCATTGAGGAATGGGGAATGGTGAGGATCTTTGACCTAGAGGGGTTTGGGCTCTGCCTTGGGCTAGCAAAATAATCATCAGCACCAACATCTGGCCCATCATTTTTTCCATTAGAAACTCAGTTTTTTGTGGGATTTTAATATCTTGCCTATTTCGGATCCCACTGAGAAGCAGCGTCTCCCGGCGCAGGCACTCGGCATGGGTGCCTTAGTTGTTTGCAAAGCTGACATATATAATAATAATTTATTGCATTGCCTTGAGAATGGGCTAAATGGGAGAACCAAGCCCCTACGTAGTAGGAGTTCTTTTCTATCAGACAAGCTGTAGGAATGATGTGCTGCTTGCAATTGCAATAGCAAGAGAGTAGCTGCTGAGAGGAGGGGTTGAGGAAAGGGGATATTTTTTTTTTTAATTTCTTTTTTTTTTTTTTTTTCCTGAGGTTCTGTTTTGAAACACGAGAGCTCCTTGATGATAGGGCTGGTTCAGCTGCCTTTTGGTTATTGCTGTAGTCTTTCAGCCCACCATGCTGGGCAGGATTGGAGTGCTTTCTGCCACTCTTTGTAACATTCATTGCTCTTGGATTTGCGGCTGCCTAAGGGAAACAACAATGCACTGGCTGCTATTGCAGGAGAATATTTGGGTTGCATGGTGGTGGCTGTGAGCATAATGTGGGCCAGGAATTTTTCATCCTTCATGAGCACTTGACTGCAGCACTGTGCCATAATCCTTCTCTGTGACACAGTGAAGTGAGAACCTTGCTCTTTTTGGCACTGAGAGCATCCTGGGTAGAAAAAGATGTCACTAGAGTCTCAATACATGTGTTTTCCTGGTGTCTAAATCATATTTCTCTCCTGGGCCACAGAAAGCCCCAGGCACCTGAGAAGACTTGACATGACAAAGAGGTTTAACAGTTGCAGATGCCCAATGAAGAAGTGTGATGGAAGACTGGGAGGAAATCACTGTGTTCCTCAAGGATAACATGGAGAGATGTTGAAATGTGGTGTCACAATTTGAAGCTGAGAAGCCTTTCAGTTGTGAGTTTGTAAGTTTTTTGTACATATGGACAAAACTCTGTGGCATTTTGGGCAATAACACATACCTCACCAGGCAAAGTGGTGGCTCAGAAGGGCCCAGTGAAAGGTGCTCCTGGTAACTGTGTTGTGTGCACAGGCCAGGGCTGGCCTACAGTGTGGTGTAGAGCAGACACAACTTGGCCCAGAGGTATCTTCTCTTCTTGGACAGATCTGTACCTGTTCCAGCGTGTCTCATGAGACTTGCATCACTTACTAAGTTTAAAATCCAGAAATGACCCTTCATAAAGTCCCTGTCCCAGATAAAGCACTTCCAAACCTTCAGGGTAGTTATTCGAGGTTCTAATTGAAACATTTTGGTCCACAGGTGGGCACAAAACTTAAAGCCTGGTTTGTAGCTTGGCTGAGGAGCCAGAGCTTTCCTGAGGGCATGCTCTGGGGCGATCTAATAGCCACCTTCCAGTACCTGAAGGGGGCCTACAGAAAGGCTGGAGAGGGGCTGTTTATGAGGGTCTGTAGTGAAAGAACAAGGAGTAATGGGTTTAAAATAGAGAAGGGTAGATTTAGACTGGATATCAGGAAGAAGTATTTTACCTTGAGGGTGGTGGATCAGTGGAATAGGCTCCCCAGGGAGGTGGTTGAGGCACCATCTCTGCAGATATTCAGGGTGAGGCTGGACAAGGCTCTGAGCAGCCTGGTCTAGTTGAGGGTGTCCCTGCTCACTGCAGGGGGGCTGCACTAGATGACCTTTGGAGGTCCCTTCCAGCCCTAAACATTCTATGTGTGTGGGGGGTGTGTGTAGGCAACATCCCTGCAAAACAGGATCTGGTTTAAGAGAGTATTTCTGTACAGGAACGCATATAAGTATACACTTAAGTCCTATAGAAGTCAAAGTAACTTAAGCACATCTTAAAGTTAATCATGTACTTAAGTGATATTCTGAGTTGGCCTGGATCTGGAATGGTGCGTAAGACTCCATTGAGTTTGGATTCACAGCCCTATTCTGTTGTTCCTTCCCAAGCCATGATTTCTTTCTTTTTAATTCTTTCCCTCAAGACGCTCTGATTTGGTTGTGCTGCTTTTCAAGTTATTGGAAAAGATTATGTGAAAAGTTAAAGCTCTCTGAGCAACACGGTCCTTTTGAAATGACTAAGAGAATTTGTACTGTTCATTTCAAAAGGGCTTCATGTAGCAAGAGTAGTGCTGGAGCAAGGATGTTTCCCTGAAGGATGCAGGATACTGTTGGAGTCGAAGTGCCGTCTGGTGTGATCAGAACGACAGTCTGCTTGAAATGGGTGTGCTGTAATGTGCTACTATAGAATACTTTCCCTTAACATGTTTTTTTCTTTTTTTTTTCCCCCTTCCTGAAATCTTTGTGTGTGTGTGTGTGTGTGTGTGATGAGTGGGATGCTTTCAGCATGGATTTGAATGTGATATTGTGTAATAAGAATAATGAGCAGGTGCATTGTGTAATATTTAAGCAGGAAGCTTTTGCTTAGAAGAAAAAAGTAATGGGGTTACTGCTGCATCTTTTCCCCATGAGAGCATTGGTGCCCAAGCACTAAAGGGTTTCCCAGTGTGTGGGGTTATTTAAGGTGAATTCCTATTCAGGTGGATGGGACATTCTGCTTCTGAATTTATTTTTTTCAGTAGCACTTTTTACATTTATAACAACAGACAGTGCTAATATATAGTTTTTTCATAAGAAGACTAACATTTTGCCTGGAGATAACAAGATCATTTGATGTGAATGCTTGAGTGTTGCTAATGAAAAGGGGTGGGAGAGGAAATTACCTTTAATATGGAGTTTAAGTGACATTTTTCTTATAGAATGCCACTGTATTTGATTCTTCACAGAAAGGAGAAACCAAGGTGTACACGAGGCAGGTGCAGTGCAACTGGGTGCCTGAAGACTCGCCTTGGCTGCTTTTCTGTGTGCCTTGATACGTACCCATCTTTGCTCTACTGCAGGTCAGTAGAGCTCCCTGGAGCCCAGCAACCCTGGCCAGCAGCGTCTCTTGCTGTCTGAGGACAGCCCAGCAGATGCAGGGCTGCTGGTGTTCCAGCCTGTGCTTGAAAGAGCTGTTCTTGTGTTTCGTGTCCCTGCTCGGCCTGGCCAGGAGTGAACCCTTGTCTTGACCTGCCGCATCCTCTGGTAGGAAGGCTGCCAAGCGATTTCGAACTGAAAACACAGTTTGTTAGGAAAGGGAACAAGTTACTTTTTGGCTTGCCTTTTGGACCTCTGGCCTCCAGACTAGGCAGATCTTCTTTCTATCACTGTAGTAAATCCAGCCTTGCCAAGACCAGCAGTGACGTTGGGTGCTTTTCTGATCGAGTCCTCTCTCTGGTGTTGGCCCGAGCAAAACCTTCCAAATTTAGGTCACCCAAAGGAGGAGGTTTGCTCTGATGAAAGTGCCTGGATGACCCACTTTAATGAGGAAAGTTCTCAGCTAATGTTTCAAATCCATTTTAAGTCTCACTAATAGAAATAGGACTTTAGCAAGAGTAAGACATGTTGTGATGTGGTGCTGAAGGCTGGTCTGAGGAGAACATGTGATGTGGTGCTGAAGGCTTGTTTGCACAATGTTGACATCATATAGTGGTCCTTATGCATGTTTCATTGCATCAAATGTCCATTTGTTTTTATAAGAGCACTAGTGCAAGAGTGGGCTTGTCAGTCTAGAAGGAGAACAAGAGACTATCTTTTAGGAACCAAGGAATTTGGCAGAAACTGGAAGGTATTGGCTTTGAATGACTGACAGCTGTTGTTTAGGAATGTCTGGTCTTTATGAGAAGCAGGACCTCACAGGTTCCTTTAGCTCCTCATGGTTTGAACATTTTAAAATGGGAACAAAAACCAAAGTGTTAATCTAGAAGGGTGGTAGGTTCCTCATTTAATGAGGAAAGAATTGGGTTATTGGAAGCAAGTGCCTGTGGTAAGCTGGCAAATAGGGCAAACCTGAGTTCTTTCCTAGACTATAGTACTTTGCCTCTCTGAGTGCCTAAATTTCCCTCTCTGGAAATGCAGTAATAGTTTATTTTAGGTATGCTATGACATTTGTAATGAATGTGGGTTTGAATTGTATAGGTACGAAGTTTGACGTCCTTGGTGGATTTGATATATTAGTGTGTTTAACCCAATGAATTTCAGCAATGTTCTAAAGCAAATTCTAGAGCTGTTTTAGTTCATGAGAGCTACTGGTCCCAGTGTTATTTCTGCCCTGAGCTGCAGCTGGTTATTTCACTGAGAATCACCCTTCTTCTCAGGGTGTCAGCAGCACCTCAACTATTAATGGAGAAATACGGGTTTATGTCAGGGGAGACGTGAAAGTGAGTTTGAACCAAATACATTTTTGTAGGAGTATATGCTGGTCACAAATCATGATTTCACTCAGATGTTTGTTAGTGAAGTCTCTTTGGGAAGGAAGTACTCTGAACTTGCCGGATTTTGGTCATTTGAGGTATCTGGGTATGTGGACATTCTTCTACTGCAGCTGGAAGCACAGTTTTTAAGAGAAAGATCAGCCTGGCTTGACACCAGCCATAGCACTGACACAGGCATGTGCATTTTTGCACCCAAAAAGCTGTGACATAGAGGGTCACAAATTCTAGGGTGAGAAGGGAAATGTTTCTCAGTGCAGTTGTCCTATGTAAGATAAATACTGTAGCATTTATTGTAAGGACAGAACCTGAGCTGTCCAATATTTTGCATATTGTTTTTTGCCATGTACCTTATGGCCCCAGCATTGATTGTCCTTGCTGGCTGGCACTTGCTCAGCTCATCCTTATTCTCATGTTCTTTCCTAAGACCCATCCCATTTATCTCCTGCCAGACTATACCTGGTGCATCCTGCATCCTTTTAGCATCCCATTCTTCTTCCATCCAGGAGGGATTGTGATGAGGGCAGCTGAGGTCCAAACTTCACATTGAGGATTTTTGTGGTTTTATTTTTTTTTTTTCTTCTGTAACTGGGGGGATTGGTGTTTGTTTGTTTGTATTTTTCTGTTTTGTATTTTTCTGTTTTGTTCTTGAGCTTCCATTTCTCCTCCTAGCACAGTGGGGATAATGCTGCCCTTGGTGGGGCTGCAAGGCTGCAGGGAGGTGGGTCATTCTCACTGCTGAGGGCTGGCTGAGCTGCAGTGGCTGCATCTGTGCCCGGCCTGCTGCAGAAACTCAGTAGTTTCACCCTGTAAGTGAAACTACTGAGAAGTCACTTCACTCAAATTTAAGCCACAGTGACTTTTGGTTGCATCACCTTGGTATTTAGAAAGTGCTCTGGTGTCTGAGAAAGAAAGTGTATTGTGAGGTTTACTAGTTTTAATTTAAATGTTTTCAAAACGCTGGTGATTTCTACTGGGAAAAAGCAAGGAGGTTTTTTGTTTTCTTCACTATCAAACAGGCCTGGACAGGGTGCAGAGAGCTGTGTGCTTTCTGGGGGATTGCCCCCTTAGCTGTGGTATTTTTGCAGACACAGCTTCATGTGCAGTTCTATTGAAGCCCTTCATAGCCCAGCAGTGAAGGGAATTACAAAAGGTTTGCACAGCCTGGTTTGGAGTTTCTGAGCTTACAAAAATGAACAGTGTAAAATGTTTTTGGCAGGTTTTTAAGAGCAGCTGTCTAGACACATGCATTGTCAGACAACAGCAGCTCTTCTTCATTTGGGTCAGGCATCATCGTCCTCTTGATACAGCAGCAAAAATTTGCCTGAATCCACTGTTTTGTCTGAAAAAATGGCAAAGGCTTTCTGTCAACAGTCACATCCTTGTTAAGTGAGCTTTGATCCCTTGCAGAAAACTATTCTGAATCTGTCCCAGGGCAAAATCAAGGCTCAGGTCTGTTGGGTGCTCCCAGTGTTGCTTTTACTGCTGGGGTGCTGTAGCCATGAGGACCAAATTTGTCCTGTGTGTTCCCATGGGAAACGCTGGAGCAATCTAAGGCTGTTGTCTTGGGTGCAGATAACTGCAGCTGTGTCGGGAGATTGGCTTTGGAGCATCACAACTCTGTGGCAGCTGCAGGAATTTGTTGCTCAGAGCATCTCTGCATACATCCTCTGGTCCTTGGGTTTGTGTCCATGTAGTTCAAAGAAGGCAGCTTTGGTTGAGGGGCTAGAATGCTTGAAGGCCAAGCATTCTCCAGTGTGGAAGAGCTGTAGGTGTGGCTGCGGTTGTCTGAGGGGGAGTTTTTGCTTTCCTGTGGTGCTGTGGCTGCACTCAATTTTGTTGTTCAAAGGCAAAAGCAATAGTGAAATAATAAAATCCCAAATTCCAATGCTTCTGGGCAACTGGGCTACAAACCTGTGAGGGCAGAGAGAAGAAACATGGTTGAGAAAAGCAAGTGTGAGCCTCATGTGTGGTATTTTTGGCCCTTAAGGGACTTGTGTTCTTCAATAACTTCACAGTGAATACAGGAAATCTCCCTGGAAACGTCACCTTTAGCTTTTATTCCATCTTGTTGGAGCTCAGAAGTGCCAAGCTTAAAACCATGGCAATTGTCATGGTAGTGATGGTAGAAACAAAGCACAAAAGATCATCTCTTCCTTGCTGAATATGGACTTCTTGCCTCTGTGTCCCACAAAACCAGAGGGAAGCAGTTAAGACCTGCTATGCTTCACTGCAGAGACATGGATCTCTTGGTGAGCTGTCAGAACTTGAAAAGAAAGAGGGGCATGTTCTGTATCAGGAAGGGGGAAAGAGGAAAAGGGAGTTTTCCTCTTTCTCATAAGTTTATTGTTTTTCATTCTTAAAAATAAGAGAAAATGGGCTCAAATCTCAGCTTTATTGACCAAGCACTCAAAGGCAATGACTGTTGCCTTGAGACATGACAAGCTGTGGCTTCTCACTGGCTCCTCATCCTGTCTCCATCCCAGATGACAGCAGGGCTGCTGTGGGCAGATCACCCAAGGGGACTACATTTTCAGGAGCCACTGGGCAAGCAGCTCACCTCCGAGAAAATGAACATACTGCTGCTCTGCTCTGGTGAGCAGCTGCATGGGTCTGCTGATCCTCCTCACCTCTTGCCCTCCACCTCCTCTGGCTGCTTGTCAAGGACTGGTACCTCCTGAGAGGTTCCAGCCATATTAGTAATTTATTCCAAGACTTTTTATTTTTTTTTGGTTGCCAGAGCACCTACTTTGGAGCAGGAGGTGAAATCTTGCATGGGACTAGTGATGGCTGGTTCTGAGCACAGGGCACTGGGTGGCTTCCTGTGGGTAAGGGCCAAAGACACTGGCAGGGAGCATGTGTGGGCCTGTTGGCAGTGAGGAAGGAAGCAATCACTCTTGCTCCTCACAGCACACAACTTTTTTTACTAATCATTCCAGCCCACAGGAATTTTTTTTACTGATTTTTGCTATTGTTTTTAATCCATTTTTTTTATTATTTTCTTTCCCCTTTTTCCCTTATTTTAATTGTTGGAGCTGTTTTTAATCCCTGACCATAATAAAGCCACACTGTTAACACAAGCAGCGGGGTAGCTGGAATTGCAGCTGTACTACAAGCTCTGCTTTTAATTTCAGGCTGTTATTAATAAGGCTAGAAATCTTCCCCTCCCCCAGGCAAGTTTCAACTGTGTGTGTCTTTATTTAAGTCACTTCAGTGTGTGCTTTAGAGCATCCTTGACACCATCTGAATGCAACAGCTGAAGGTTGAATACTGTCTGGATGTCATGAAGAGGCTTCTGGCCACTGTCCTTCCTGTTCCCAGGTGCAGGCAGCTCTGTGCAGGTTCAGGGTTGGGAGCAGGCACCTACAACAGGTGGGACTGGACCTCCAAGGAGAGGGCTTACAGCTCCAGAAGTGCTGATGCTGGGGAGGAGACAGGGCTCAATGTGACTGGTAGAGGTTGGAGGAGAGGACAGGGTGGCTGGGTGTGTTTGAGTTTCTCATAAGGTGCTGCAGTCCTAGGGCCAAGCATGGAGGACTCTGTTGGTCAATATTATTATCCAGTGAATCAGCACCCAGCAGTCTTCACAGAGGGAAGCTAGCATGGTGCTGGTGGGAGACGTCCCACTTCTGCCCAAGCACTGTGCTGTCCTCTAAATGTCTTTGCAGAGGAACTGAAAGCATTGGGATCATCCTCTTTGAAGCACAAGAGAGTTGTCTGTAAGTGGGAGCAATTTTAGTGTGTCTGCTCCTTGGCCTGATATACAGACACTTAGAATAGTTAGTTGAAGCTGAAAGATAAGAATCTTGAAGCTGGTAAAAAAACAAAGCAACTCTGTCACCCAACCTGTAATTCAGAGCATGGGGCTTGTTGCTAGAGGAGGCTCTTGAGGCCAATGACCTAAGATCCAAAGGCAGACTGGATGCTTTTGAGTGTGAGGATTTATTTCAGTGCTAAAGACTACTGGCAAAAGAACAAAATAAAATTGGGAGCAAGATTAAACCTCCTTCCTCAAGATTAAGTCAGTCTGTATTTTGGATGCTGGAATGAGATGGTATCTGGCGCAGAAGACTGCAAACCTGGCTGTTAGGGAGGATTTGCATTGTCCATCAAGGCATCAAGAACCAGCCTGTGTTGAAGGCAACACCCATGGGGAAGTGGGTCAAGTTGCTGATTTCTTTAATGTTCCCCATCTTCTTCCTGGCCAACTCTACCATGGCCTCACTGGGGATCTCAGTGTCTGGCTGAGGAAAGCAGACAGAAGCATGCTGTTCTGAAGTAGCTGAGGGTAAGAAACAGGATAGATGGTTGTGCCGATCTTTTCAGCTCTTCTGCATGGGAGGGAAAAGCCAGGACTGAACTGGAGACAATTCAGACATTGGCAGTGTGTCTGTGGCCTTCCTTCTTTCCTGGGGCTGTTTGCTGTGCTCTGATGGTGATCAAGCCCACATTTGTCTCCCCATCCTGGTGGTGGTTGTCACCACTCTCCTATGGGATGAAATGAGAGCTGCTCCTCCGATGACAAAGAGGGCTGAGAAAGGGCAGTTGATGCAGTTTCTTCTTGGGTATTTGTCATCCAGGCTTTCCTGCCTGCGGCAGAGGACCATGTCTTTCTCTTCTCCTTTTTGCTCCTGCAGTCCTGTGTGCCCAGAGGAATAGTCTGTTGTTTAAAGAAGCAGCAGCAATGGGAAAAAGATAATTTTTATTTTTTTTTTTAGAATGTAATACTGCAATTGCATCCTGGTTATGGAAATCCCAATCTGCTGCTGAAATTGCTGCAATAGACTTGAACTTGGAAGGTTGTTAGGACTTCAGGGAAAATTTCCCAGCGACTTGCATCTCTAAAGTAGAGCTCCACGCTCCTGTTTATAACCCGTGTGTGTTAGAGAGGATGTATTTCTCTGTGGCTGAGAGCACATAATCCTCCCAGCCCCACTGAGGGCCAGGTATGACTTGAGTGCAGCTCACCTGGGAAACAACCCCTTAGGGATGTAGCTGCAATAGTCTTGAGGTTTTAAGTTAGCACCCTGCTTTCTTCCAGTTTAATTAAGAAAATTGCCTGTGCGTGTGAGGATGTGTAGGCGAGGATGAGGATGAAGATGTGCAGGCAAAGATGAAGATGTGCATATGAAGAGCACTTGCTGGGCTGGCCTAGTTCAGCTTGCTTTTCTTTTTATCCTGCATCTCAGGAACATGATGTCTGAGCCCAACGCCCCGCAGTGTATGCACTAGCCTTTTTCCTAGATGGATTGATTGGATTTCCAGTAAAGACAAACAGTCGGAAGTCTAACGGCGCTGAGCACGCAGCACTGCGCTCCCTGGCCCAGCCTGCTGTGCTCAGCTCCTTATACGGCCAAAAAAGGCAGAGGAGAAGAGGGCTCAGTGTGAATACCAGACATACGATGCATTCCTCCCAGCTGCAAGCTTGGAATTTGGTTTTCCCCGGAAAGTGGACTCTCTGCACATCCATTAATTCAGGCTCTGTGCTTTTTAGCAGGGAGACAGAAGCCAGTATTGAGCTGGCTCTGGGAAGCATTTAATTGTCCTGTGCAAAGGAATTTCTTTCCTGTAAGGGTTTTTTCTTTCTTTGATGGGGGACAGAGGAGGGAAAGGGGCTGGAATGAGGAAGGGGGGAGGAGGAAGGGTTGTCCCGAAACTCGCTATGACTTGGCAAGTTGCAGGCAAGTAGACTGCAATTACATCTATTTTCTTGTCTTAAAAATCAATCTGATTCATCATTAGCCTCCGCCTTTAAATTATATTTTCCCTGAATAGCATCTTCCAGTTAGTGGGCGGTGAGGGTTAGATAAAGGAATTGATCCTGGTGCTTCATTCATAATCAGGTTTCTGCCTTCCCTCTGCATGCAGCCTGTGTCGTGTGAATAACTATGGCCACGAAGGGCCCAGGGGCTGCTCTGATCCAAGCTTGGACTGTAAGTACAAAGCACAGGCCCTGTATTTATTAGTTATGGGCCCCGATACCTCCAAGCGTGCTGGGTTTCTGAAGCACTGGTCTGTTCTCCTGAGTTTAGCATCCTCTCGAGAGCTTGAATGGGCAAGGTCAGGATGGTCTGTCGCCTCTCCTGGTTTGCTGCTGACTCGTGGCCTGGAACGGCACCTCCTCCGATGACGCAGGAGCTGAACTGTCTCGGCAGGTGTTGTGGTTTCCTAGATTGTTTGGAAGCCAAATTGTGGACTGGAAGCCACAGCGGAGTGAATCACGGGTGGCCGGCCTGCCAGCCCTGGGGCTGTGCTAGCAGGGACACCTCCAGCCAGCCTCGGCTGCGCTCGCTTTCAAAGGGAGAGCTTTTCCAGGACCTCCGATGTGACCTGCGATTCCTGCTGCATCTTTCTGTGGATGCTCTCTGTTTCATGGGAGCCAAACAGGTGGGAGAATTGGGAAATTGTCACTCAGCCAAAAGGCATTTCTAGTAGGGAACAAAACAGCCTAACAACTTTGAGTCATGTTTTATTGCCATGGGATCAGAGTGCCTGGAAAGCAATTCTCTATTGTCTCTTCGCAGGCCTTGTGGAGGTAATGATGCTACTTAATTTCACAAGCTCCTTTCATCTAGTTCCTGCACTGTGCTTTCCCATCTCAAGGATGGGCTGTGACAGCACTTGACTAAGGCAATCTGTGTAGCTTTGTGAGGATCCCATCTGTTTCTTTACTTGACAGCTGGGTTGTTCCACGTTACTTGCCTTCTTGCTTTCCTGTAAAACCCAGCACGTTATTAGGACCCAAAATAGTAGCTCCTCTGGGCCATGTTGTAATAGGAGAGTGTTTCATGATGACAAGTTCCAGCATTGCATGAAGGCAAAGCCCTTTTATACATGCAAGGAAATAGCAACAATCTGCTTGCAGGTCATGCGTGGCTCAGCTCTTTGAACTTCTACATTATCAAGTGTATGTTGTCTCTGTTCTCAGAGGCTGTACTTTATGACAAACACTGTAAATTATCCAGTGAGGATAATGGAGGAGTTTGATGGTAGAAGAAAGAGAAATGAATGACAAATTTATGCTAATGAAAACATCTGTTGAGTATTCTTGTTACTCTTTCCTCATCCATCCCCACGCACATCTGGAGGTTGTTTAAAGCCAGGTGGAGTAAAGAGTTTCTTTTTTGGCCCTGAGTGGACCTTAGGGTCTTGTGAACAGAAAGCTATGGGTGCTAGGCAAAACATTTGGGGTAGAACTGGCAGGTGTTGAGTTTTAGCACCACTTCATGTAAGTATGGTCTTGAGTGCTTTGCAATAAATGCGACAGTGGGCTAATTGAGTGTTGGATTTGCGGTGCCTCAGTGTTTTTACTATACAAGCTCTATGATGGTATTGATGTGAGTGATGGCTATCAGTTGAGAACAGAAGTTTGGCAAGCTGGAAGGACTGAGCACGCTCGTGGCATCCTGTGGGAGGTGAGGATAGTGAGTCTTTGGGGTGCTGGGCTTGTAGTTGTGTTCCCATATGTTTCTGGCTTCCTTCTGAAGATGTGGAGATGCAGCTGCCTCAACCACCCCAGTTCCACAGCAGGTGCTGGTTGAAACATTGGAGGGTGGTTGTGCTCAGGTGACAAAACACTGTTTGTGGATTGAGTGCTTCGGCTGCTCATAATGGGAAAACAGTGAGCCTGCTGGGAGAAATGTGTGTCGGGACTCCACTCCTGTGTCTCTAGTGGGTGTATTGCTGGCAGAGGGTTTTTGGGATGCTGCAGATACCTGACCTGCATGTGTGGTTAAGGACCATCATCAGTTTTGTGGGTGCTGAAAAGTCACAGCTTCTCTCTTGCTTCATTTCTGCCAGATTTAAATGCAAGTAAGCCTCCTCTGGTTGCTTTTCTGATGCAACAAAACACTGGAACTGATGGAGAAAGAGAAAGGGGCAGGTGACTTGTAAATCTTTCTGCAAATGTGTTTTTGTTTCTGAAATGTTATCTCCTTGCTGGGGAAAAAAAAAAAAAAAGGTAATGCAATAAACACAAAGCAGGTAGCATGTTTACACCTTGGAAGTGCAGAGCAATGCTGTGCTTCTGTTGCCTTTTTTTTTTTCCTGTGGTATGGCCTTAAGGTGTCTTACCAGAAGTAGGGGCCATCATTGTTAGAGAATCCGGTAAAACAGCTTTAATAATTACATAATGTTCTCTATGCTATCAGTTTTATAATTATTCAAAGTTGTTTGGGTTTTTTTTGGTTTGTTTTTTTTTTAAAGCCACGAGGGACTGTCTCTGCACGTATCATTGATTTTGCTAATAAAATCTTACATTTTAATGGTATGTTTCATTGGAAAAACATCAACCGCTCCATAAAATTAAGACTTATAGTATTGTGGGATGGGAATATTTCCTGCTGTCCTGATAGGGAGATTGATCTAGATGGATTTATTTGGTTGCTTGACAAGTACTGCGGAAGGGTACAGATTTAGATGCCTTATCTCCTTTATTCCAGCCTCTCTGACCAGTGATTTGGAGTTCAGCATCCATCTCTTGTGCTTTGTTTTCTCCATTGGGCATCATAATGGCCTGATGTCCATCCTCTGGGTGTCTCTGTGATGCAGAAGGATGCTGTGTAGCTGGTGATGAGCTCAGTATGACTACAGGAACATAACAGGCTGTGTGGCTCCAGCCCATCCTTGTGCTGGAGGTTGTGCTGCAGCAGGTGCTTGCACGTGTGGAGCACAGTTGTCCCTTGCCTGATTCCTGTATCCCATGAGGTATCAGCTCTCCTGTGCCTTCCTTCCAATTCATAGAGAAACCTGATGCAGCTCCTTGCCAGTGGCTCTGATCTTTGCCAATCACAGAATCACAGAATGTCAGGGGTTGGAAGGGACCTAGAAGATATCTAGTCCAACCGCCCTGTCAGAGCAGGATCCCGTAGACTAAGTCACCCAGGAACACATCCAGGCAGGTCTTGAATGTCTCCAGAGAAGGAGACTCCACAGCCTTCCTGGGAGCCTGTTCCAGAGCTCTGTCACCCTTACTGTGTAAAAGTTTTCCTTGTATTTACCGTAAACCTCTTGTGCTTCAACTTGCACCCATTGCCTCTTGTTATTGGCTGACATTGAGAAGAGTCTGGCTCCATCCTCCCTACACTCACCTTTAACATATTGATAGACATTGATGAGGTCCCCCCTCAGTTTCCTCTTCTCCAGGCTAAAGAGCCCCATTTCTCTTAGCCTCTCCTCATAAGGGAGATGCTCCACTCCCTTAATCATCTTGGTGGCCCTGTGCTGGACTCTCTCCAGTAAATCTCTGTCTTTCCTGAATTGGGGTGCCCAAAATTGGCCACAGTATTGCACCTCTGCTTTCTTAAACATCTCTCCCAAGCTCCCCTTTCCCCTGCGCTCCTGCGGACTGCAGGGATTAACGTGCCCAGAGAGGGGTAGTGAGGCTCCAAGTCTACCATCATTTCCTACCCTCCTCATTCAGGGGGATGTGAGGACTGAGGCATCTGTGGTTTGCAGAGGAGGCCTCAGTGCATTGCCCTGGGCTGCAGATGGAGGGTGTGCTGGAGAACGTCCCACAAGCGTGGAAGTGATGCAACCTTATGTCCGTACATCTTTACTTGCTGCGGGGAACAGTGATGATGCTTAAAACCTGCTTGACATCTATTCCAGTGCAATATATGGGGAGAGAAAAGCTGTTGGACCACAGCCACTGTGTTGTCTTTGGTGATTCTTCAATGTGAGGTTCCTACCTGACTGGTGTAACCACAGGTCACCTGCTCAGGTGGAGGATGTTTTTTCTCTTCAGGCTATTAAAGGGCCATAGGTCGGTTAAACTGCCTCCATCCAGTATCATCTAGGACATGCTTGAAAACCTCAGGCTAAGCTTTCTCCAGCCCTTGCTATCTGAGCTCTGCAGGAGCCTAGATCAGCATGACATTGTTTTAGATCCCTCTGCAAGCCCAGAGCACAGGCAGTGTCCCAAAGCAAGGTGAATCTGGGCCCTGCTTGGTTTGTTTTACCTGCTGCCATCCTGTCGTTAAATATATTTTCCCCTGTAAGGCAGAGGTTGATGCTGAACTGGCAGTCAAAAAGGCACTGCCGAGCCAAAACTCCAATCCAGTATTTTGCAGTAATTAGCAGGTTTGAGCACATCCTTAGTTCAGCTAAAAAAAAAAAAAAAAAAGATAAATAAAAAGAAAAAAAAAGGCAAGCCAGGAGATGACACAAGACTGTATTTTATTGTATTTATTTATTTCGAGAGCGTGTGTGTGTTGTATTTCAGGGAATGTTTAACATTCAGGTTCCTAGAGCTGAATCCAATTTAGTTTTACAGGAGACAGCCCAGTTGTCCGTAGCAACCTGAAATTGATTTCCCCCCCCCCCCGCCTCCTGAAAGCTGTTCCCTCTTGAATAATCCGTTTAATTTAATACAGCAAACTGGATGTCCCTGCATGCAGAAACTTTTCTCTTTTTTTTAACAAGTAACCTAGGCAAAAAAAAATAATAATTATATGAGCAACAGCCTTGACTCTTTATTATTGCTTGGCATTAGTCATTTCCATGCCATTTCCCTGTGCTTTGTTTCAAGCACTGGAGCCATTATCCATGTCCGTTAATCACGGCTGCCGTGCAGGGGACTCCCCGTTCGCTCTCTGGCCACCTTGACCACCTTTTCTTCTCAGCAGCCGATCTCTTTTAATCCTGAAACCTTTTGGGCTGCCCTGCTCTCCCCAGTTATCTGCTGTGTGTGTGTTGGCCTGGTGCGTGAGGACAGGCTATACGATGTATGTTCTTTTTGGCTTACGTAGCATTGTTGCTGAGCTCTCCCCCGAGGGGCAGCAGGCCCTGGCTGGGGCTGGCAACGAGGAGTGGTGCTCCCTGTGAAGGCCATGCAGCCCGGCTCGGGACCCTGCTGCTCTTCAGGGCAAGAGCTTCCTTAAGCATCCTCTCCACTTTTTGCTAATTAAGGTGCTTAGGGCTGGGAGCTACTGGTTGGTGTCTCTGCTGTGGGGGTGAGGTGGCCGCCTTTGGCACGATGCTGTCGGTGCGTGTAGCCCGGGGCATGTACAGGCCCGCAGAGAACTACATGCTCTGCAATGACCTTGGTGAATATTTTAAACACAAAATGCATTATAATATTGCTGCTTACAGCCTTCTCTGACTTGTACCAGTTTGGCTCTGGTTTCCCATGCTAGGTCTCTGCTTCTGTCAAAACTTTTTGCAAGTCTTTCCAGATAAAGCAGCAGAGCTGCTTCAGAGGAGGCTGGTTGAAAGGCATTTTGGAAGAATGGGAAGAAGTTTTGTTCCTATTTATTAAATAAATCTGTGCCCTTTACATCTCTGTGGTGTATGAGGACTCCAAGAAGTGACTTGCCTTGTCAGAGGAGTGCCAGGGCACTTTTTGTTTTGCTCTCTGGAAGAGCACTTGAGTACATTCTGGAAGAGCAACAGCTTGCATGTGGTCAGCGGAGAGCACAACCTTTTTTCCATGGTTTCTTACCCCTGTTTTTGGACACCATTGCAAGACAGCACAGCTTTCTCCTGTACTCTTCGTTCTTGCCATGCTTATTGTGAAGCTGTTTGAGGAGGTGTGGCTGGGCTGGGGCAAGGTGTGCTGTGATAGCGGTTGTTCCACCAGAACTCGTCCCTGTTGACTGTTCCATGGGAGGAGAAGTGAGCTACTTGCATCTATGCTTAGACCATTAACACAAATTGCACCAATCTGTGCTGTGAAATGTCTGCTTTTTCCCGGCTTGTTTTCTGAAAAAGAAAAAAAACCCCAAGTGCACAAAATCAATGTGGCAGGGGCTTGTGTGTTCACCTGCTGTCGCTTCGAGAGGAAACCATGTCACTCAACACGCCTGGTGCACGGCACTTGTTGAGAAGATAGTTATTTAATCTTTCTGTTTTTTTTCACATCAAGTCAAAAAATTGGTTTACTTAATGTGCATCATCTGAACATTTCACTGAATAAGCTACCCAAAAAGGTTAATCTCCAATTCCATACTGCTTTTACTGTCGCATCCAACTGCTTTAGAGACAGTAATGAGTGTATCTCTAATGATGATTTTTCAGATGCGGAGGTAGCAGAGGCATTTACTGCTTTCAGGTGCCAAAACAGACTTAACAAGGCTGGTTGTTTTCTTTTTTTTCAGAACACTTCATGTTTTGTAGCACTGTACATGGCTATAGTACAAGTCTCAATTAGAGATTGAACAGAGGATCTCAATCCATGTCTGCTAGTTCTCATCTCTTCTGGATGTGGTCTTTCTGCATTTTTAGTTAGCCAGAAGATACAGCAATAAATATCTGTGAAAAATTTGATGTATGTGACTTTCATCTTACTGTTAAGGAGGTTTATGACAGATGCATAAACAGTATCTGATCTTTCAAAGTGGTGCTCAGCTGCCAGACCACAGAGCATCCTTCCTGGTCTCATGACCATTGCCTGCCTTGCACGCTCCCCATCGGCTGAAAACTGAGTGAAGGTGAGGAGGCTGCTGTCCCACATGGTTGCAACCTCCTTTTCCACATGGCCTGGCTTTCATACCTCACTAGCAAGTAGAGTAGTCATTGCTTCAGGTCTCGGTGAGCTTCCATGTGTCCTTGTTTGCATTCCTTCCTTTGGCAGGAGCACTGCCTGCCTGAGAGCTGCATTTAGAGCAAGGGACAATCTGGCTGGGATATGTAGGAGTTCCTCTACTGTTGTCTGTAACTTCTGACAGCGGGATATTTGTAAATTTAAACGCTTCCTCCCAGAAGTATCAAAGGAACTAAGGCCACTTTTCAGCATGAACATGAAAGGCTTTCGCGCACTAGTGCAGCAAGGATTGCCACGGAGAACAAAGGCTTTTGCTAATCGCTTCTAATGCCTTTCAAGTTTATGCCTCATTTTTTTCCCCTTTTTCAGACAGCCTCCCAGAGAACTGAGACTTCAGTGACTGACTCACCAAATAATTAACAGGAGAAGGACTCCATCTCTGAAACTTTTGAACACCTCTTTTAATTTTCCTAAACCAGCCAGTACCCTGGCCATGTTCCAGTTTGTGTAATTGCATTTGACCTAACTTAATCCCTTGGCAGTTTCAGTTGCATGTGGTAGTCTTCTTGGCTCCCTGTCCTGGGCTGCCATTCAATGCTACTCCATGGTTTTCAACAGCTGTCGTAATTCAGCCGTAGAAATGGGTGTATTTTCTTGGTGAAGCACTCCTTATATCTCTATCCCTTGCCACACACCTTTATCCTCCCTAGTGTTTTGGAAGGTTATGTGTCTGATGCTGCAGATGATCTTGCTAAAGTCCTTGGAGCTACTTTCATCCTTAAAGATGGGCAGGCATTGAAACTCTTTTATTAGTTGGCCATCATACGTTTTGAGATTACTTTGAGTTCTTCATCTTCAGTAACAGGCATTTATTGCTCAGTTTCCTCAGCTACTGTGTGCTGCTGTAGAGACTTAATTGGTGCAGGTTTCCTCTTTAACCTTGGAAACAGCAATTCTGTTATCAAATCTGTGCTAAATAGGAGCATGTCACCTTCCTGTGCTGACAGCTGTTGGGCTGACTCTAAGTGTTGGCATTGGTAAGAGTAGAAATGATCAAGGAAAGCAGAAGCCCAAGGCAGCTGAGAAGTATTGCAAAGGGAAAAAAAAACCCAACAACCATCCCCCAAACATCCCAAGTGGAAACTCGGAGATGAAGAAAGTGCAGTAGCAAAAGGGACAGGTGGATCGTGTGTGCAAGAGAGAAGATACTGAGTTCTTTCACTGGTACATCCCTACATGTAGAACAGGCATCTTGTTTTCACAGCAGGTAGCAAATTGAGTGTTCCTTGGCTTCAGACCTCAGAAAAGGCATATTTGTTACAAAGACACTTCATCGTTGGGGGCTAGCAGCAGCCCTTGCTATGGGGGGACAGGAGTTTAGATGAGGTGCAAAAAGAGATCCACTGGTGAAAGGTGTTATGGTAAATTGTCTGTTACCATCAAGCTCTGTTTTCTGAAAACCTCCAAAAGAAGGATGGCAAATGTATTATTGCTGCCCCTCTTTGTTGCTTGTGTTCTCTTGTGAAATTTGGAATGTTGTTATTTAGAGCTCTACCCTGTATTTCCAAATTCTGCTCGTGTAAATCCTTTCTTTATTCTTTCTTCCTTGTCACCAAACCCTTGGGTTCAGGAGAGCTTTCTTTTTGCTAAATAGAACATCCTGAAGGTTAGGAGGTAAGGACTATGTTGTGAACCCAAAAATGACTCAGTCTTTCATCAGACCTGGCTTTCTCTTTTGAGTCTGTGCCATAATTACACACAGTCAAATCTCAGAATAGACTAGAAGCTTTGCCTTTATTTACAGTGTCACTGATACAAAGTCACTGGTGGCAACATTAAGCTTTGTCTTCCATCACGGTGAATAAACCTTTTGAATTGGAGCCATCTGATTTTGATGTGTGCTGGGTATTGCTTATAGCTTGGCAGAACTTTCTGCAAAGTCAGTGGGCACTTTGATTCCTAGAACACAGATTTATCAAACCCCTGAGGTGGTTGTCAGAGAAAATGTGGCCAACTTTGAGTGGCAGTGCATGTTGTATCTACAGATGTTGTTACTTTTGAAGATCTCTTTGAATGTTAAATACTAAGGTGGAAGAAATTGCACTTGAAAGTTGTTGGGTTTTCTTGCCACTGGACCCTCTGCCTACCATCTTAAAGACAAATCTTTTTTTGTTTCAGAGTACTTTGTAACCAGGAGTGCCTGAATACATCAGCCTTTGGATGTGAGCATCTTCTCGTGAAACAGCCTTGTGATATCCTGCCTGATCTCTGAGGGTAAGAAAAAAATACACACACAGAGACACAAGTTTAAGAATGTGCTTTGAGCAGGAGCAGAATGGCAAAGAGAGGACAAGCCACACTAGTGCTTCAGCTTGCAAAGTTTGAAAATAGTGAACTTGTCATGGAAAGAGGGAATAAATTGTAAATCTGCCCACTGTAAACAAGACAAATGATGATCTTAAGTTGCAGCAAGAGAAATTTAGGTGAGGCATTAGTAAATGATCTCTTACATTAAGAATAGCTGAGTGCTGGAGTGCATTGCCCGAGGAGCTTAGGCAGCTTCAGTCATAGGAAAGGTTTAAGAAAAGTTTGGAAAAGCTGTTTTAGATGTGCTTTTAGAACTGATCCTGCCATGTGAATGATCTAACTTGAGAGTCTTCCATTGATAGTCATAAATGGGAGTACGTGAAACTCTTATCTTAACAACCTTATTCAAAACTGATAAGGTAAAAGGGAAAGCTCAGCCTATGTGAGCAGAAGGAACTGCCTGGTCTGGTGATGAGCTTTGATGTAAAAGCAATTAACTCTAGTGCTCACTGTCTTTGTTACCTGAATGGTCATGTTCTTATGGAGGGAAGTGTAAGCTCCTGGAAAAGGAGTTTAATATTGTTGGCATGTCAATTTGTGATAAAAACAGGAGGCTGCTGGGTACTTTGTAGCAAGTTCCTGGGACTTTGTCTTCTTTCTCTTTTCTTCTTCTTTCTCTTCTGTCACCCATGTAAGGGCTTTACTCTTACTCTCAGATGGGTAATCTCATCTACTTTATTGTGACATGAGAACACAATGGTACAAACACAGTTATGCTGAGCAAAATACAAATATCACACAGAGAGAGGAACCAAATGATTACTTTTCCTCTCAGTTTCCAGGTGTTTCTTCTGTTCCAGTTCTCCATTGTGTTTCTTTGTCCTGTCTTGACAGGGACGCAGCAGGTTTTTTGTGTGTTTAAAAATGCTGGCTTGCCAGCTGGGTCTTGAAATTATATTCTGAAGATGGATGCTCATTTAATTTCCTTGCTTCTCTGTCACTTCTCTGGGAGCTGCAGATGACATGCCTAGCCTAGGCTCAGTCAGCCTCTGAGCCATCATCATGAGATGACTGGGGTTCAGGTGCTTCATCTTCTGTGCCCGATTAAAGGGGACAGTGAGGTGCCTGGTTTGTCTCATAGAACACCCAAAATTCAATGGGAAGTTCTTCAGTCTCCAGTTAGACTTTGTTTGGGATTCATTTGGTTCCTCTAATGCTTACCTTTCATCCTTAATGTCAGCAACTACTGGTCTCTCCCCTGGAGTTACACTAGTGTTTTAGTGTTTGTTATCATCCTCTGCTTAGCAGAGATAAGCTGTTGTGTCCCAGGGGTATGGGAACTTGGAAGAAACTTTCAAATAGCTCTAAGAAATGCAGATGGTGTCAAGAGAGAAATAAGGGGATGCCTTTCTGAAGTCACCTTTTAAATTTTTTTTTCCTCTCCTTTTTTTTTTTTTCCTCTCAAGCTAAAACTATCTGCTTAAATCTTGAAACCAAAATGCATTCATTGAAAGATACAATTTACTCTGTGCCCCCTGATCTTTTGATCTCAATCAATCAAATAAATCCAAGACCTTGCAGTTCACCTTATTGCAAGGACAGTTAATAAGTTGAGGGGTTATACCAATGGCAGTGATGGTTTTCCAACCTTATGCTTTTTTTTATTGTTGTTATTATTTTTTTATGATTCTGACCTTTTGGACTGGTCAGGGTAAGATTATTTGCTAAGAATACTCCACAAATATGCCTGTCAGGACCAGAGTTAACATTCAAGCCTTGCTGCTTAGCAAAAGAAAACAATATGCCAAGGTTCAATTTAGATTTACCTGCAGGGTTGAAAATAATGACAGGCTCGCTGCACATGACAGAGACAAGTCCTGCCACCTCCATGGGTGCGGTTGCTGGATGATCCCGCACATGGCAGCCCTGGGCCTGATTATCTTGCTGCCTGTGCCTGAGGAGTTGACATCTGGCACGTGGTGCTGAAGCTAATTTAGGGCAGAGGAACCCCTGGCTCTCCGAGTTGCAAGCTCAGTCAGCTAGTAGTGTTCTTTGATTTTGCAACTGAAAATTTATTTTCTAACAGTCTGCTCTTTGCTTACACCTGCAAATGAGATTTTGTGGAGCTGCTCCAAGCTTTGTTCCTGCAAAGCATTCCTGTTGCCACTCTGAGCACGAGCCAGCATGCATTGCTGTCATCACTTCAGAAAGCCCCAACATATCCTAGTGCATGGTGAGCAGTGCCCTGTGTGTCGTTCCTTGTGATCTTGGAGCACTTTGGGAATCACAGATTTTGTAGGGCAGCTGATGGGGTTTTCCCTTCTGACTGTTCATCAAAACACTCCCTAGACATCTCCCACCTAATGTTTGCCACCAAGAAGGCTTCAGGGGCCAGTATCAAGAATCTTCCTTGTCTGTCAGAAAGTGTAATGCACATAATTGATGTTTCTGCTGTCCTGTCAGCAGAATTCCCTTCTATGGGTGAGAGCAGCATGAGGAATGAAGCTGGGAGCCCAGCAGCTGCTATTTAAGCATTAACCTGAAGTGTTTGAAAACCACATGCCACTGTTTTTTTGAAATGGTCTCTCTATAGAGCCCTGTCACGGGTGTAAATACAGTTTTCAGATGCGTGTGGCTCTTCTGATACTATTTTCTCCTCCTTTCATAGATGAAAATGTGAAGGTGTCAAAGACTGCTTGCTTTATTCAGGAAAGTGCATGGCAGTGGAGCCCTGAGGTTGGGCCTGAGACCTGTAGGCTTGGCCAGAAGAACAAAGATACATGTGGTGAAAGGCAGCTCATTCCCTGAAAAAAAAATGATGCCATCCATTGAGAAAGCAGACTGGGCCTGGGTGGTGAAAAATGGTGCAAAATGCAATGTGACTTGTAGAAAGCCATGGAGCACCTCAGTGACAGATCCCCTGTGACAGCCCAGCAGCCCTGGGTACAGTTTTGCAGTGCTGTAACTTGCAGTGAAACAGATGGGTCTGGTTCCTTGTTGGAATTGGCTAAAAAGTTTTAAATAAGTTTGTGCTTAGTCCCATCTTAAAATCCAAAAGCCATTTCTCCAGAGCTTGTGAATAACTTAACCCTTTGCTGGATTTACCTGCCTTGCACATAAAAGTAGAGATATGGGAAAAACATGACTGAGGGTGACCAAGCAGGAATTCTGTTGTGTGCTGCTGCACCCTACCAAGCCCTGCCAGGAGCTGGGGAGTGGTGTCCCCACCCCATAGAGAGCTGCCATCTGAAGGATGCTGAGAGGAAAAACCCTGTAATATGCAGGAGTTTTGCATGGCCCAGTTGCCAATGATCTTTTTTCTTTTTCCAAAAGGGACTGGCAATTAGCAGCAGGGGTAATAGCCACCTTGAATTAAATCATATGGAGGCATGAGAACTAGCAGGGTATATTTGGCAATATCTATTGCATATATATATTCCTCTTAAGAAACATGTTGGAGATGCCATATCCATAAATACTAATAAGGCTCTTTGATTCCAATTTTCAGGTAAGATTAACATTTTATTGAGTATTATATCTGTCACATTCAATGCTTTAGTGTATCATCCTCGCAGGCTTATTAGCATAATTGCAGTGCTTAAGCAACAATAAAAAATTCAACAGTAAAATAGCAGTTAGCACAGGCAATTTGTTATCAAAAGCTTTTACTTAAGGACAGCTTTTGAGCATATTTATTATCAAGTTAAGGCTATACATTATTTTTATTTAGAAAAATAAGAGGGAAACATTGTAGGGTTCTGTAGTTTTTTGCTTGTTTGTTTGTTGTTTTCTTTTTTAATGGCTAAATCAGAAGGCCTGAAAATTGGTCACAATCTTTTTCTGTTTTCTTAAAATCACTCAGCAAATTCACTTGGGTAGGAAGTTGAGATAACAAAACAAGCTCAGGTCTGGAGCAGGGTTGTCACTTCAGTAACTTGGCAGAACAATTTTCTAAGTCCTGATGCCATCTTGAGTACCCTTTTAAAATTCCTTTGTGGTGTCCCAGTCTCTGAAGACACCATCCTCCTCCCCCTTGGTAACATACAGCGCATCATTGGAGCAGTGCACAGGCAGGGGTGGCCCAGCCTCCTGCCCCAGCAGTGCCTGCAGCCCTGGAGGTGATGCGACCATGTGCTGCAGGGATGATGTACCCACAGATGGGGAGGACTAGATGGGACTTGGCCAGTTGTGGATTTCTCTGAGGTTGGAGCGGAGGAGCACAGTGCTGTGGCTGGGACAGCTCTGCACGCTCCCGCTGTTTCTGTTCTCCCTTTGAGGACACTTAGGAGAACTGTCCTTCTCTGGAGCAGCTGTGAATGCACCTGTGTTTGTGTGCACGCACCAGCTGGTTCATGTACACACATGTGTACATACATATGTGTCACATGCACATAGAAAGCCCCTGTTTCCAGCATGGCAAGATTCCCTGTGTGCATTTTAATTTTCAGCAAAAGACATCTTGAGAGAAAATTGTCAATATGCATTTAAAACTCATTTACTTCATTTATGTATTAGGTGTTGTACCAAATATATATTAGGTATTGTACCTCATAATGAAGAAGTAAATGAGTTTTAAACATCATGAGAAGTCCTGAGTCTAAGAGATTCATCAAGATAATCACAAGCATTTTGGAGAGAGGAAGACTACTGCTGTGTTTGCTCGTGATTCCTTTGCTGGCGGGGGCTTTTTTTCAGACACACACCCACCATCAGATTGAGTTTGCTCCTCACATAACCTTCAGCTTCTGCTTGAGTTCTTCAAATTGTTACCCTCAGTTGTCTTTGTTGGGAGGAATATGGTGGTCTAGTGTTTAGGGTTCAGCGCTCTCACTGCCATAGCCCGGGTTCGATTCCCGGTCAGGGAAGATTCTTTGTGATTTGATCTAGGTGATCCTGCTCTGGCAGGGGGGTCGGACTAGGTGGTCTTCTAGGTCCCTTCCAACCCCTAACATTCTGTGATTCTGTGATTCCTCAGACTTGTGCTCACCTCCAGCATCCCTGTGCTCCTTTCCACTGCTGGAATTGGGAGGGGGAGGTCTCTCTTGTGTTTTCCTCATCCTTCCTTGTCCTGGGAGATCTTCTTTGTCTTGTGCTGCTTTTTTCAGAGATCACTCTCCCGTCATCTTGATTGATGACTCGTGGTGGACCTATCACTTTACCATTTTGGTGGTACCCAATCACCTATGGTGAAATGCTGCCAGACCTCTGCTAATGCCTTGATCAGGTTTACAGCCTGGATGAGCCAGAGGGAGAAACTCATCTGTTTTTTTGCTCCTGTTTGGACTGTTACCTAAGCTCACCTCACGAGGAGAAGTGAAGGCAGCGCTACCCCAGGGCAGAAGCTTATGCTCATAGTGAAACAGGATGTGCAAGCAGGTTGTAGGAATTGGGAAGGGAGCACATGGAAACAGGTGAAACTAAACTGGGCCCATATTAGAGAAGTTCTGTTCTTACAGGGTCCTCTTCACTAACACCCTCTTCTGAAAATATCTGAAATTTTAAAGGAGATGGTTGTTTCAGATCCTTTTTTTTTTTTGGATGCAAACCCCCATGTTATTCTTCAGATAAACTGAAACCGATGTTGTTCTTCAGATAAGTTTTATGCTTCAGATTCTTGGGTAGTTGTGAGCATTGTGTTGATATACAGCTCATTCTCATGAAACTGCCCAGAACTGCTTGGTATTTACATTTTCTGTCAACCAGAGAGCTTGGTGATGCTCCTGGGAAGATGAAGAAACTGACTGTAGAGAGCAAGACTTCCTAGGAACTTAGCTTTCAGTGGAAACTTGGCTGTAATTTGAACTGCAGTTGAATTGTGTGCTCTGTTTCTGTGGTCACCTCCAGGAATGGGGACTCACTGTAGTTTTCTCAAGAACAAGCATGTTCCTAAACAGTCCTGCAGATCCCCACTATCACTTCTGGCTCTGGTCTGCTGGCTTTAGTACCCTCCAATGCATTAGCTATCCAAGGATCCTGCTTGCATCTACCCTTGTATCTTGGTAGTGGTGAGTGTCTTCTGCTCCAGCCAGGGAAACACCCTTCTAGGTCCTCAGCACAGACAGAGGTTTCCCACATCGACAGGAGAGGCTGGGGGATAAGAGAAGGAGCTTTGTTGGGGTGTTGACATGATTGAGGGCATTTCCATGTGGCTCCTACCTGAGATCTACAGTCCTCCAGTGGTTTAGGTAGAAAGGACCTTGCAGGTCTCTCATGTAGCCCTGGCTCAAAGCAGGGTTGGCTTTCAGGTTGGGTGAGGTTGCTCAGGGCTTGCCATCACAGCAGTGGCCTGTGATGACCTAAGGAGAGTTCTGGATGCTGTAGTCTGGTGTCAAGGTAGTGAAGCAATAAGGCTTTTGGGAGAGGTACATATGAGTGGTCAGCCAAGAGCCAGAATCTGAGCACCACAGTGACACAGGTCCCATGTCACATTTCCCTTGTGAAGCAGGGAATGCCATGCCCAGCTCTGCAGGTCTGGGGCTTGCTTGAGGCTGGCTGCCACCATAGCCACTGGGGAAACCACACACAGGGGGATGATGGGAGGAGAGGGTCAGTGTCTGGAGCTGAGATGGTACATCTTGAGGAGGGAAATGCCTGCATGCTTCTTGCAGGGAAAGAAATTGGCTGAAAGAATTTAGCTGTGATAAATGTCATAAAAATACTTATGCTGGAATTTGTAAAGCCTGGAACATCTGTTCTCACCAGTGCTTTGATCATGTTGTGAGGCTTTTAAAATGATACTTCCATGAAATAAGCAAGATCCTTATGGCTGCAGGATTCCTTTCAGTGCCCTTTTTTTCATGGAGCAAAAAGGCAAATTTCACAGGGAACATTACATGACTTGAAACACATATTTTAATAGTTAGTATCAACCAAACAATGTTTTATTAGGTGCTAGAAAAATGTTCCAGTTACATACCCCAGGAAGCAAAGCACTCCCATTTACTTTTAAGCTTATGGGAGCTGTACTTTAAAAAAAAAAAAAAAAAGAAAGAAAAATTTGAATAATTCACTGCTTGTATATTACCGTATTCAAAACCAAAACAAACACGGTGAAATGAGCTTAAACAGTTTGAAGCTGTTGTCAGAAAAGGGCCTTTTTGAGTTTTGTTTCCAGGCAGAGCTGGAGAGGAGCTGGGATCCGCACGAGGGACATGCAGTGAACAATGCCAGGCACTGATGCTTTGCTTTCAGTGTGCTGCTTTGGATCTAATAACTTTCTAGTCATCCTCTTTTCTCCTAGGAATCATCCTGTTCCCTTTCCTCATCATTTTAGCCTGTTGTCCTTCAAGCAGCTGTGTGTTTGTGGCTGGAATGTTGTGATTCCAAAAGTCTCCAGTGTTTTAAGGCGTGCAGAGGGCTCTGGTGGCACAGCTGGCTTCTTTGCAGTGTGATGCCTGGCAGGAGATTTCTGGTCCTCTGCCTTTCTGCTATTTGTAGGGGCAAAAAAAACCCAACCAACAAACCTCCTGGGCTGTGTTTGCAAGAGTGTAGTTTTGCCCGCAGGGCACGAGGAGAAGCAGGAAGGAGGAAGAAATTGAAGAGGAGGTGTGGATCGAGAGGGTCTCTTTCTCTGACTTATGCATGTGTTCACATTAGGCAAATCTGTTCCTGCTGCTGCTGCCAGTGAGTCTGGCAGCTTGCAGTGGGATGCTGGGGCAAGGCTTCTTGTTCCCATCTCCCCTTCCCTCCTCTGGATGGGTGCATGTGCCTACAGGTGGTCCCAGGGCTCTCCCCATCAAGAGCAGCCTGAGGTGGTTCATGGTTTCTTCATGTAAAGGACTGGCCAAGCTGTGAAAGCAGTAAGAGTTATGGTCATAAATAACAGAAGGAACACATCCATGCTTTCTAGTAAGGTTTTGGGTGTCAGGGGTTAATGTATGAAAATGAAATAGTTGAATTAATTTTTACAGCACCAACAGGTGAACAGGCAGCTTGTTGCTGTGACATATCCATTTATAGCAGCTCTCCTGCGCCAGCACCTGCGGCTCGGTTCTGTTCCGTGCTTACGCTCTCTGTTAATTATTTACCAGTGAGTTACAAGTACAGAGTGCAAATGAAATGCTTTCATACTGAAGGCTGCATTGCACACCTAAGGGTCCTGGGATTTACGCCTCTCTACTACCCAGCACAGTCCCATCATCATCCCTTGGCTTCTGATGGAGGGCTCCTTGCACACATGGCTGTGGTCTATGAGTGGATCTGCATCTCTTTGCTTCCTTGGAGATTGATTTTTTTTTTTTTGGCCATTTTGGTTGACTTTCTTCCCTCTTACAAAGGGTGATTCTTCATAAGCAATGGCAGAGGCAAACTGCATGAAAAGAACCACTGTGTAATGTGCTTGTTTTTGTTGGGTTTTTTTATTGTTTGGGGTTTTGTAGATTTTTTATTTTTTAATTTTTTTTAAAGAGTAAAATAGAATAAAAGTCAAGTAGCAGATTGAGTTCTGACTCAGCTGGTAACTTATGATCCTATTCTATTTCTGTAACATTTTTATCTTATGACCAAATTTTTCTAATATTAGGATACTGCCATAGAAAGTGTGTCAGAGTTTCAGGCTGACAAAACAATCACTGTACAAAGTATATACATTCTAAGCAAGTGTGCAGGAATATACTTTGTTGTGGTTTTAAATTGAGGCAATGTTTTTTATTGTGTTTGTTTGTTTGTGTTTTTTTGTTTGATTGGGTTGGTTGGTTTTTTGTTTTGTTTTGTTTGTTTGAATTTTTTGTAATTTTGCTTTTTTATTGACTCACTTAGAAAACTGTGCTGTTCAGAGCAGCATAGATGCTTTTTGTTTCTTTTGCAGTCAGGCACTGGGCACCAGTCTCCAGTCCCCAGCTGTGCCTCTAGCAGACTGGAGTTGCATTACTGGTAGATTTTCAGCTGATGTGTAGTGCTGTAAGTCAATTCAAGCTGTACTAACTATGTGGGGTTTATGGAAGTTGAGAATCTGGTCATACAGCTCTTGATTTTAGTAAAGAAGGAGTTCTGGAAATGGTTGTCCTGTTCTAGGCAGGCAAGAAAGTACATGCAAAGTTTCTCTAAGCTGGAGGAAAGTCTGGGTGAACAAATAAGCATCTGTATTGCACTACAAGAGAAGGCGATTACTGAGGAAATCCCAAAGTTTACAAGTAGTTTTTTTTTTTTATAGGTTCAAATCTGCTGTGGTTTCAGAGTACCAGAGGACACTTAAAATGATGAAACTCCAAACAGTCCAGCCCAAACACGAACGACACACAGCAGCAGAGCAATAGTTGTGTTTAGCACTACCAGTCAGCTAGCTAATGCAACAGCTGCTCTGGGGTTTTGCATTTAATTTTTATCTGGATAATAACAAGGAATGCAGGGTTAATGATCTGTGTCCGGTTCCCCTACAAAGTGCTTTATTTGTGCTTGGTGGCTGTTTTTCATGCTTCTTTGCAGCAGCCCCAATATGTCAACTGACCTGAAGAAACCAACAATGTATGCTTTAAAAATCAGAAAGAAAAGCTAGACAGAATATTAACTTTTAGCTTTTCATGTGAACACCTTGTACTCAGACTCCCTTTGCTTAAGTAACCAGCAAAACCTATTCACATATACTCCAATTAAAATTTAATGAAGCAAGAGGATGTTCTCATATATGCTGAGTAATGCAGGAGAAGCAGATTCCAGTAACTCAGCTCCACAAGCTCTCTTTTTACTTTGTGATCAGAGCTTGGTTTACTAGAAAGCTCCTCAGCAGCTGTAGATCTCCTCTGGTGTGAGCAACCCTCACAAGTCTAGGCTTTTGCAGTTGTAGTGAGATGAGATGATGGCTTGTACATGAAATTATGTGGCTCTTTTGTAGGACAGAGCCTTACCAACGAAGCCTGGTTTGGCTGATTGCAAGAGATGAAGCAGGGCTCTTGCCCTGATGAGCTCCATCAGAGGAGGTCAGGGAATCGTGTGTGGTGTATCTGCCCTTGTATCAAAACTCCAATCAAGCAGTGGTTGGATGAGTGGATCACCATGTAGCAAGAAGCCTTACTGGCCTGTATTTTTAAGTAGGGAAATTTGTGCTCAAATGGAGGCTTTGTGACCTAAGCTGGGGTCAGAAAATAGCCAGGCTGTTCTGGTTTTGCTGGGACAGAATCCCAGTTTGGAATCAATCAGGGCAGCTGTCCTGAGCTGTCTACAGGTGTATTCCAGGCCATAAACCTCACACACATTATAAGGGGGGAAGTTTCCTGAGGATGGGGTTGGGAGGGCCTTCTGCTTGGGGCTCTGCCTGATCCTACTCCTCTTTTTCCCTTTCCTTCTGCTTCTCTCCATCCCTGTGGGGACTTGCTTACCATTCTGCTCCTAGGGACTGCCATATATTTGCTAGGGTGAGTAGAACTTTGTATGCTTTATACTGGCATTGAGACTAGGTTGGGTGTTTCATTAAATCCATTTTTATTTCAGCCCCTGGGTGTCATCTTCTTTTCCTGATCCCCATTCTTGGCTAGGGAGGGGTCATCAGGTGACAGAGCAACTTCTAGACTTTAGCCCTGGGTATGGTCTAAACTTTGCCATGGGGTATTAGTGCCTTTGCTGCAGGTTTACAGGGTGATTACTTTGGTGCTTGCACTCCCAAAGGGATGCAGCCTTGCTTTACAGAGCATTTTGCTTCTAAAGTGTTTCTCCCACTAGTGGGGAATGCACAGACATCTGTGTGGACAATGCAGTGACCTGCCAGTAGCACTGCAGACTTGCTAACTTTTACACTGTCTCTACCTCCCCTTGAGTGTTTCCATCTCTCAGGCTGCTGCAGAGTTCCTGCATTGTCTTGCAGCCAGGATGGATGGTGAAGGAATGGTGTAAAAAGAGCTCATCTGCTCATTGCACAGTGCCCTGGCGCTCAGCTCTATGTGGGGACTGATATCATACCTCTGGAGGGGAATGTGGCAGAGGGGTGATGCTGCAGAGCTGTGTTAAATGGCATCTGTGGGTAAGCCATGAAAGATCCTGCTGTATCCACTCTTAGTAACGGGTTGGGCGACAGAACGGAAATACCATGGTGGAATTTGCCTTTGCTGCTGACCCTTGCATGACATGAGAGAGCTCCTCATCACCAGAACCTTTGTTTTGCCTTATCCAGAATACAAAGCAGTGTTTCATCGGCATGGCTGGCCGTGTTCCTTCTGGCTTGACTCAGTGGCAGAACTGCAGCAAACTTTCCTGGGGTTTACTGGGTTTTCCAGTTATTATCCGCTTCAATCCCCATTCCATCCTGCAAAGGCTCTCACTTGCTCAAATGCAGTGAAATGCTGAAGAAGCCTTCAAAGGGAGATGTGATTCTGGAGCTGAGATCTTGTGCTTCATTTTTGGCCTGGAAAGCTGCTCTTGGAACAGTAAGCATGAGATTTCTCTTGAAACCTTCTTTGTGTGCCTTTCTGAAGAAATAGCTGGAAGGAGAAGACCTGTCAGTTGAGCTCTAAAAGAGAAACCTATTGGCTCTGAATACACTGGGGACATTATTTAAGGTCAGTTGATCTGTGAGAAGGCACGACTTATCTAACGCAGCCTAAGGTTAGTTATGCAACAGACGGGCTGTTCTTTGTTGTGAAGAACAACTTCAGTGTGTGCCTGTGAAAATCAAAGGTCTTGCTGAAGGCGTGTTGTGTTCTGGCTGGAAGCTATTGGGTGTCCTTCTCTAGTGATTTTCCTTCTGTAGCAGATTATCATCACAGAAAGGTTTCCAGTAGAAAAAGCATTCATCAGTTGCAGGCTGGAGAACTTGAGCTGCTGGGAGATGTGTGCTTTGGTGGGTGGTGGTGCGGGACCATGTGCACATGGTATCGTTTGTGACCAGCCTTTACTTCCTTCCCTTCTCCACCAACCATCTCTCTGTGTCATAGACCAGATCACTGGATTTTCTACATGTATATCCAAGGCTGTATTTTTAAGGCAAACACTGAAAAGGGGGTGTTTTCTGACTTCTAAAGTGAGAGATCTAACAATTTTCCACTTAGATTGGTTTGAAAGATGAGGTTGCAGTGTGCTGGCTTCATGGCACTGACATCTCCTTTCTTGGAGAATCTTTTTTCCCCTCTTAGCATCTCGTATTAAAACACCCTGCCCAGCCAAAGTACCATTATCTCTCCAGGGAGACTCAGCATCACTCAGCAAATCGAAGAAAGGTTTTGGTTTTGTTTTGGTTTTGTTTTGTTTTCTTTCTTTAAAACTAAGATCAGTCTCCTGTGCCTTGTGGGGGTGGGTAGGAGGGAGCACTTTTGGACAGACATTTTTGGGTTTGAGCCTTTGTGCACACTGAAAAATGCTTTCTTGCTTGTGCAAAGGTAAGCATAACATTCAGCAAGATGTCTTTGCAAACTGTCTTCTTTCTGTGTTTTTAATTTGTGTGATGTGTGTTGGGAGGCATAGTATTTGCAGAATAAAGATGTTTTAACTAGCTTTGCACAAACATTTGTTTTGTGTGGTTTGTTAGCTGTGCACTCCTGGGCAGAACTAGGCAGTGATGAAAATAATCAATTATCTTGAGGTTTAGTTTTTAATTATTTTTTTTTTTGAGGACTTTATGTAAGAGATGGAAAAACAAAACCTTAAAAGGAGATAGCCAAGGTGTATAGACATAAAATGTTCTTTTTTCCTAGATTTTCAACTTTATAATTAGAGGGCTTGGTGTAACCCAGATTGTCTGCTGTGGAAAGGTGATGACTCTGATATGGTAGTAGGGGAAATGGGAAGCAAACCAGCCTGGCTGCAGTGATCCCTGGTCTGGGCAACTGGGAGATGAAGATGCTCCATGCTCAGGGAGAATGTTGTCATCTTCTTTGATGCAGCTTGGTTCCAAAAGGGCTTTTCCTAGTTGCCTCTTGCTCTGAAAGTCTTTTGACTGTCAGGTTCTGTGTTCCTGTAAGATCCCTTTGAAGTATGCTAAGGTGTTACAGTCAATAAGATATTTCCTCTGCTTTACAAAATCAGACTTCACCTTCCCTCTTCTCAGCATCCAGAATGATTAGCAGTTTCTGTAAATCCAGGCCTATGGATTTTATGAGGACCCCTGACAGCCAGGGGTGACCGTGTTCTCCCCAAGTGCTTCCTAAGTAGGAAGAAATCAATGCATCAAGAGGGAGTGTGCCTGACATCTATTAATTACACTGTCCCGTTATGTCTAATGTACCAGAAGAGGGTCTGAAAGTCAACCCCCTTTGTCCTGGCTAATTGTTACAGGAACAGATTGGCAGAAGTGCATGTAGGCTGGTAGCTGGAATTGGAAGGAGCAGTTGCGAACTGAAATAAAAATGTTGGAGATCATGAGATACTTGGCTGTGACAGGCCCTGTGAACAATCCCACCAGCCCCCCAGTGCCCCACACTAAATGCTTGGGACTAAAACACCTGTTAATGCTGCATCAAATGCAGGCATTGTGGTAATGCCTGGGGCCGTGGGCTGGGGGATAATTACTGTTTTCTTCCCCTATACCATAGATGAGCTGATTTTGAAGCTTTACCATTAAGCTGAATATTACATCAGTGTTAAGAGTTGTGGCACTTGTGGTTATGGCTTTGGGATTCCTTATATTTACTTTCTAGGGAACTAAAATTCAAAGCAGCTTTATGGCTGTCACGAGAATACTGTCAGTTTCGAAAGAGGTGGGTAAATGTGCATTGACCTTTAACTAATATGGACCTATCCTATTTTCTGTGTGTTTCCAATTAGGAGAAGTATGTTACTTTTTTTTTTTTTAACAATTGTTAAAATAGGAAAGTTATTTAACTACAAGACTTCTGCTTTTTCCCAAAATATAGTGAGTTGTTGTCCAAGGACAGGATTTTTCATACAATTACTACTGTAAACTAGAAATCAAGATTTAATAATAGCATGCACCATCTGGTTCCAGTGGTGGAAGAAGATGACTGAACCCTGGACTGCTGTAAGCATTTTAATTCGCAACTCGCAGCAAGGCCTCAGGGCTTCACATCCTTCTGTGGAGGACAGGACAGGAGTCTGGGTTGCTGCTCATCCTCTCCCTGGGCTTTTGGCTTCTTTTATTACTGTAAGTCCCATGTGCAACACCTTGCCATTGCTCAGTATGCTTATCTGTGCCCTCAGAGTGAAATAAAGGAGAATATTGGTTATTGGCCATCTCAGTCTAAAGCCAGCTGCAAGCTTCTGGTTGTCACCAGTAAGAGCTGGACCTGCTCTTTAGGAAGACCATGGCTATTTTTTTCATGTACTTCAGTGGTGCTGGGAGGTGCTGGGCACATCTGGCTGAGATGAAGGAGAGTCTCTCCCCATGCTGCTTTGTAAAGGGCATGTCCCTCCTCCTTATTTTCCGGTGTGTGTGTGTTGCAAAATAATTTTGTACCTTTGTTCCTAGGACTTGGGATCCTTTTCATGAGCCGCGGTGGATCTTTTGCTGCCTTAGAAAAGACAAAACACATTTTTCCACTTTTTAAAATGTACTTTGCAAAACAGGTATTTTTGTCAAATTGCAGTTTCCTCCAAAACATTTTTCTTTATATAGAAAATGGGATTCCACCTCTCCTAGACCTTTGCTAACAGCTGTTCTGCTAGCTAAATGTCACTGAATTAAAATGAAACAAAAATAAGAATGTGATGGTTTTGGATAAAGATTTTAGTTGACTATTTCAGTACCAAGTAGAAGAAATTCTCTGCTCTTCTGAATGTTGAGATATTCTGGGGATTACTACCCTGCTATTTTACCCTTTGGAACATTGTAATACTGCATCATTTCTTGAAAACTGTTACACACGTATTTCAATATGCTCATGTATATAAATGCACTTGGTGCTGGCTTTTGCCTTGCTCCCCACTCCAAGGGAGAGCTGGGGCACCTCTCTAAGACCCTTGGTAACTGAGAGTACTGCTGCTTTTCTCATCTCAGCTTTTGGAGCTGAGCTGTAACGAAGGTGGTGCAATGATGGGATAGTGTCAGGTTGAGGTGCATAGGAAAAGGGGACACGTACCAGCCTTTTGAAGGTTGCTTTGATTTGTTGCTGGGCACAGTGACGACTCCTGGGGTATTATCTGAGGATTAAGTGCAACATTAAACATTGGAACTGGTTTGTCAGAGAAAGGGCAGTTTATCAAAATATAATTTATAACCAACAGTTTACTACTAGCTACAGTAATTAATATTGAACATGACGGGGCCCATCATTAATGTGCTTTGTTGTCTCAGCTTGCATTACTGCTTCTGGCAAGGCCAGTTTCTGAGGCTAATGAAGGACAGGGAAGAAAGAAATTTGTGCTGCTGTTAGCTGATGGTAATATTTCTCCAGGTCACACACTGTACCGTGCATTGCATCTGATCACAAATCTCAGCCAGACGTATCTGTCCAGTAAAAGCTGTTTTTCCAAATTCTTGCTTAGAGAGGCAAGAATTATTGTTTGCGCCAAGGTCACTGGGAGACGATGACAAACTCCCTTAATGTTGGGATGGGGGAGAGGCAGTGCAGGCTGGGCTGGAGGATGGGGAGAAAACTTCTCACATCTGCAGTGGTCCAAATCCTGCTCAGATTATTGATGAGGGAAGACAGTTGGCATCCGGTGATGGTGGTTAGTGAGCGTGTCTGAGGGAGGAGGAAAATGGAAGAGGCTTTTCCAACATTTTCTAATGGCCAAGTGCCCAGATAAGGGAAACTATTGGTGCTGTGTTGCTGATGGGAATCTCTGTTGGCAAGAAGTTTGTGGTTAGTTTGAGATGAGTTCCGCTTCCTGGTAGCCCATATTGAGCTGCCTGGGAGCCATATGACTTTAGCAGAAGTTTTACCACTCTAGTTTCCAGAGGGATGTTTGGAGCTGTTCCCAGCAATGGGTTAAACTGCAGCAGCAGTGTGAGATCCTTTCTGGTGTTTTGGTGAGGGACAGACGACCTGATGGCTCTCCTAAGGTGTGCAAGGAGTTAATGTTAAAATAAACAAAGATGCTCCCATGGTCACTTTGCTGTATCAAGTCTGTCTTTGCTTTTATTCCAAAGAAAGATCTCACAATGTAACCAAACTGGACCTGGAGGGACTTGGATGCTGGATGTGATTGGATCTCTTGTGTGGAGATAGCAGTGGGAAAAACAAGTGCCATTGAAATATGGCACATTTCACCTCCATGGTGACATTGATTTAGAAGAATATTTTTGGTTTAGCACCTACCCTTAATTTTAAACCTTCAGTCAAGCAGCTCTTTCTGACCTGTGGCTGCCAACAGTGGCAACACCTAACTGGGATACTTTCAAAGCATACAAAATGTATTGTACGTTGGTTTTGTTGAGTGTTGCCCAAATGGTTGACAAGGATGTTTTAAAGTGCCTTGAATTAGTCCAGGTTTAGTTACTGCCTTCTCCTGGTGGCATCAGGACTATCTGCAAGGAATCTAAAGGAACAAAGGTGGAAGGTTTCAGCAGTTCAGCTCCAGAGAGAACCAAGTAAGCAATATTTACACAGTTCTCTCTGCGCATCACTTCCAGACATGTCCTTTTTGGCTTATTTGGTGATGAAATCAGATAAATTCACTTCCTGTTAAGATGGCAGAGAAAATGGTACATTTGTCACTTTCATTTCCATGGCCTTGGTTATAATGGTTTTCTTGTGTGCTCTTAGTCATCCCTGTTGCTGGCTGTAAGGGTGGAGACGTGTGCCTCATGGGGGATTAAATACACCCGTCATGTTCTTTTTTAGATCACGGCTCTTGACCTCTTTACCTATTCCATAAAGGAGGCTCTTGAACATTGGCTAATCCCACCAGGGTTTAGCAGGCTGGCTGAAAGCCAACTCCTACCTGGATGGGTGCAAGATGCATCAAAGAGTTTGAACATTTGTGTCCCAGCTTGCCTGAATCAATCTTATTTGAAGCAGCTGAGTGACGAGGTATTAATTGATAAATTGATTAATGCAACGTTTTGCCATTGCTGTTAAATTACTGCCAGATAGGACGTGATGATTTTATGACCATTAAGAACATTTGTGTGTGAACTATAAAACTGGTCCAGAGAGGTGCAGAACAGGGAGATCACTGAAAAACAGCCCTTAGCGTGCACACTTAGCAGGTTCAGACAACTGATCAGGATTGAAAACCTTGATGTTGGTAAATTTACTTTTCTTCTTCAGAAATCTTTAATTTTGCAGTTGTTTTGAGATTTTTTTATGGTTGGACTGGTGTTTGTGTTGTAGCAGCAGGTGAATTCTCTCTTTGGGACCTTCGATACAGTTGACAAAGATGGAATTCTCTTGAGAGCCACAGGAACATCACTGTAAGGGTTCTGGAGTAGATAGAGCATGTGGCCAGAAACAGCTATCTGGAAAGTGAATATTAAAATATCAGTGCTCTTGTCTGTTGCAGAGAGGGTCGAAATGTTATAAAAGGCACGGTTTGGTTTGATGCTGGAGCCAGCAGGTTACCTGTCCTCAGTAGTTGCATTGTCCTTCCCATTTGGAGGGCTCCTAAGAATTTTTTTGTAGAATTACATTCATGCTCTGCAGCAGAGGACATAGTTCTTAAACATTTTGAATAGTTTGAAAATAGCAATATTCTAATCCCAACAAATAACATAATAACATCTCAATGTGTAAATGGTGGTTCAGATATCACTTGGTAATCTTTACCCACTGCGAGTAGTGCCTCGGGACCCTTGGCGTGGATTGCAACTGAATTCTAGTTGCTTTTCCAAACGTAAAATGAGTTTTTTTCCCTAAGGAAAAGCATGTGCTTGCTGCTTCATGTGTCTACAGGCACAGGCACAAGCACAGGGAGACTTGGTAAGGCTGATGCTGCCTTCTGTGATTTCACACGGTATTAAGAGCGTGTTGTCGGCAAGCTTTCCAGTATTTGTGAAAGGTCTACACAGGGTAATAAAATCTTGTTGTTGGGAAAATTGGTCTAATTTTGAGATTGAGAGGTGTGAGAACAAAAGATGCTTTACTGTAAATTGTAGGTAGATAACAACAGAAACTCAAATATTAGAAGAAACTGGGTATCGCACAAACCACACACTTTCACATCACTAAAACAAAGAGTGATGCTCACACAGAAACATGAACCTCTTTGCAAACCACAGAAAGTAAAAGGGAGCACTCCTGTTTCATTATTGATCTAATTGCTCTTTTCTTGCTATGAGAATAGATATGAAATGCTCTTGAATATTCCAGCATGCACAAAAAAAAAAAAGACCATCACTTTTGGAAACTTTTAAAGGTGCAGTACATACTGATAAATAGCAAGGCCATTTTATTCTGAGAGTTACAGCTCCTATGTAATGTCACCTAATTGTTCTTTAGGAACTGAATATATTATGGCTTTGTGGAGAACTTTCCACTCAGGAGTGATATTAAATGAAGAGAGCCTAGCCTGTATTTTCATGTGACTAGTCAGTTTTGGAAGCCAGCTGGTGCAGGCTTTGCAGTAAGTCCTGCTTGAAGAAAAAGATCCTCTGAAGATTGGGTGTTTTGGGGAACCTCTGTGTTGGGCTCCTCCAAAGCTCCTTTGGAACCCAAATTGCTCTGCAGTTCTCTGTGGTCTTTACCTTTACCTGTAATCTCTTTCCTTTGGTTTGCAGTTCCATTTAAGAACAAATTTCCTAAGTAACCTGTAAGTTTGGGCCTGTGGGACTTGTGAAAAATGTATATGGTTAAAACCTAGGCGAGTTTGCATGTGAGAACAAACATGCATAGGAATGAGGTTCCTGGATTGATCCAGTGACGGCTGGATGCGTTTCAAGGATTGCAGAGTCTAGCAAGGCCTGCTTTTCTGTGGGGGAACTGTGAAGGTGAGTGTCAGTCTGTGCTCACCTCCATGTTTTACAACACTCTTCCATTTAAGATCTCCACCAGCTTTGCTGCTCAGCCTGCTCCTGCCAGCAATTGCACCTCCTACTCTTCTGCCAGGCTGAGCAGATTCTGGAGTCGTGCTGGCTGAAGCAGTGCCAGCTCCCTGCCTGAGCTCTTCCCAGGGCTGCAGGATGAGCTCTGAGGGATGAGGCTCCTTGGTTCTCCTTTCTGGACTGCTCCATTTGCTACTGGCTTGCTTCAGTGGTACCTTCTCTCTCCCTCGATAGCTGCAACTTAATAAGCACCTGTATCACTGAATTTAGGACTCTTGGCTAGAACTGCCCACTGGCTGTTTTCTTGTAGTTCTGCCTAAATAATCAAGGGTGAGAGAGAAACAAGATGGAAGTTTTAATAGAATGGTTTTGAAGCAGTTGAGTTCCTTCTGAGAACTAATTTTTGCTTCCTAATGTCTCTTGCACTTCAAAATGGTCTAGATATTTGCAGAAAAGGTCACTTCCAGCAGGGATCTTATCCTTCTAATAATGAGATGAAGAGTGACTTCTCTTGATAGCTTGTTCTTAAGACATCTCAATGACTTGTTTGATGAATCAGCGATTAATTTTTGCCTGAATCTCCTGGCAATCCACCTTACCTGTAAATCATGTTCAGCTCATTGTAACTTTCCTTTCTTACTTATTGATTTGTTGATCATTCTCCCTCTCCCAGGAAAACTAAGTTAATTAGTTCTGCTTAAATCAAGATGAAGATGAGTTTCCAGCTGGCAAGGCTATGACTGCTTGGTTGAAGAGAGGTTACTTCTACAGTGAAATGGTGTGGTAGTGGTTGTCCAAATGGATGTTCCGCCATCCATGTTCTTCTGAAGGGTGTTATCCCTTGGAATTGTCGTGAAGTCCAAAGGCACTGAAGACAAACTCACACAAGCCCATCCAGAAGTCAGCCCCTCAGAAATGCTAGGAACTTACTGGCTTTGGGTCCTCATTACTGAGTCAGTAGAAAAGGAAGCTGACTTTTGGTTCAGGCTTACCAGACCAAACCTTGACTTATTTGCATTTGTGCACCAAGTTTTGTTTTGTTTTTGTTTTGTTTTCTCTCCTTTCTGGAATGTAGAATATAATACGGGAAAAGATTAAGTAAGCTCCTTTCAGAAAAGCTTTACCAGACATTTGAAAAAAAGAAAAAGATGAAGATTTTATTCATTGTTTCCTCAGAGCTCAGAAAACCATTCTTTGAGTCAAGGTGAATTGTTGATGTGTTTGTAGGATTAAGTAGCTGTTTCCAAGATGCAGGTAAATAGTCTGCAAGTTTCCAGATGCTTCCAGGAGGAGAAGTAAACACTTAGCTCTGGAAATGTGCAGATCACTTACTCAGGGGCTCTTTGGAGGGTTTGTGTACTTCTTGTTTGTTGGTATTTCAGTAGCATGTGAAAGGTCTGAGTCTGTATTGAGTCTTTCTTGACCGGTGCTGTAGCAACAGGCCATGGCTCTCTCCTGTGAGCTGGTGGCACAGACTGCTGGCACAGCAGGTGGCTGGAAGGAGTAAAGGGACAAAGGTGAGAGGATGAAAACAGTGCTTCTATCAGTGTTCTGGCGAAGCTGGTGATAGGCAAGGCACACTTCCAGCAGCACTGTTTAACAACAATACTTCAGTTTTTTTTCTGGCTTGCTCCTAGCAGTGGTTCAGTAAATTCACACTGTGCCTTCTGGGTGGGAGCTGGGAGGAGAAATGATTTACCCTAAACTCCATGTGGAGATAGCAGCTGAACTAGATCCTGATCCCTTAGTTCTGTGGACAATAAGAAATTAATTCATAATCCCCAGGCAGGTTTAGAAATTTCAATTCCTCTACCTTGGTGCAGTTTTCTATAACCTTTTTAACCAGAAGGTAGAGAGCACCAGCATAAGTGAGTTTGATTCCCATCTTTTTTACAGCCAGTCACTTTTAAGTACAACTTCATGTGAGCCTGGTGCCCAGGTGCTTAGCCCACAAAATGCCATTTTGAACTATATGAACCAAATTTAAACCTACTTCCACTACCCAAGCAAGTGGTCCATTTCCCACTGAAGGGAAATGCCTTCTTAAACTCTTGAACATCTCCATGATGATTCTCCTTTCATCATGAACTATGGCATGGAGCTAAGCCAGGTACCTACACAGAGATGACCACGTTTCATTGGCAGATGGAATGATTCCTACCTCTGTGAGTGTGTAAAGCACTTTGGGATTCTCCAGAATGGAAAATATTGTTTGTTTGAGCCAGTATTTTCACCATGCTTTATGTCCATTGCTCCTGTTAGAAATCTTGGTTTTCACAGTATCTTCTGATAAGGCTCATGTGAAATGGGTTTCTGTTTAGTTTTCTCACCAGAGGAGTGATTAATAATCAAACTGAAATGTTGTATTGCTTTAAGCTAACCTTCTCCCCATACAGTAATAGGAGGAAACAGAGATGCAAGCATGGACCAAGCAGGATTATTTTTCTCCTGCTGCATTTAGAAATTTTCCAAATGGCTTTTTAGGAAGGTACATAATTGCCTGGCAAGGGAGAATCCGGGTCTTGTGTGTTTTAAGAATGTGAGATGAGCCTGAAGTTCATTATGTGTCTGTTTCAGCTGCAGGCCTATATGCTATCAATAATATGGACAAAAACAACAACAAAAAAAGAGAATTTATGACCTCTTCTAAGTTGAGGCTGTTTGTTTTCTTTTGTTGTTGGTTGTTTGGTGGTTTGTGGTTTTTTTGTCATTTTCATTAATGTGGTCCTATATTTTCTCTTTATTCATAACACTAGGTTTTAAGTAAGTTGCTTGCATTTGCCTTGACTGTGCAAGCACTTCCCTCAGCACAGCTGAGGCTGTCTGCTCACGATCTCTGCTGCTGCCTGATTGCCAGCCATGGAAGAGGAGAGCTGTACACACTTCTGAACTTATTAGAAATGGATTCTGACTAGCCCAGGTCAAACTTGCTCAAGAAACTTTGTCTGGTACTCAAAAATAGTGAGAAAAGATGCTGAAATTCTAGCTGAGAGTTTGTATGTATTCAGAGTTGTGTTGCTCTGCTACATGAAGCTCAAAGGGATTGTCATTCTAGATTTTGAGGAGCCTGCCTCATAAACACCCAGACCTCAAAATTCATGTATCATCACCTTAATTAAATCACCTTATCTAACTAAGCCTACTTAGGGCGAGATTTGCTATGTTTTAAACTTAGAGCTCATCTCATTCTGTTTGCTTCCCTGCTCCTACCAGGTTGAACTTGGCTCTGTGAAATTATCCTCAGCACTTACCCTTGTCATTCCCATGGACTTTGTGAAACTGGTTGAATACTCCTCAGGGGCTCTGAGGTTTGTAGGTAAATGTGATGCAGGAGGAGACACTGACACTTTGAAAGTAGCACCTAAGGAGCCACTGCACCTTGGAGGATCTGTTGACTTTTGTGGCATATGGGTGTAATAATGGAATAACATGTCCTTTATGTTCCCTTGACAGTTCAATTACACCAGCAGGCTGAGGGCATTGTGAGAATCAAAACTGTTCTGCATTTTTGTTGGCATCAAATTAGAATTACATGAAAATTTTTCCAAGGAGGAAGGAAGAAAAGAGATATTGACAGATCTTTGTAGCTGGCTGTAGGTTTGTCCACCACAGAAAAAGCTGGTGAGACAAATGTGAGACCTTGATTACATGTCACCCAAATACTTCCTGACTTCAGGGTGAGCTGGAATCACCTGCAATTAGCATGGGCTTGGCAGAAACTGGCACTGCTGCTGCTTGTATAGAAACTGCATAGTCCAGTTGTGCCACAGGTAAAACTGCTGTTAGTGAGCAGTGCAAGTGGAGTTGTGAGATGGTGTGTGCAGTGACTACTCTTAACAGTGGCTGTTGCCCTTGATGGCACAGAAGCCCCTCTAGAAGCAAGAGTACAGCTGTGTGTCTGCTATACTCAGTCTCTCTTACCCTAACATTATGGGCTTTAACTTGTTTATCATCATAGCCACACATTTTTTAGGGAGCTGTTGATGTCTGGGACCTTTTAACTGCATTGCTTTTGAGAGCCCAGGCATGTGCATTGTCCAGGGAGGTGTGACCATTGCTCTGGTCTTCATAGACTTTTTGGATGAGGTGGTTTCCACTGTGTCCAGCCTGATGCAGAGTGCAACCTGTTGTAGACTCAAATGACCTGTCTGGGATCAATTTCCCAACTGACACAATAAATTATATCTAAGAGTTTGTAAAATTAACTAAATAATGAGGACCAGAGGGCATCTGCTGGTCCTCATAACCTGTGTTGCTTGCTTGGAGGTTGGGTAACCAACTCCTGCCTGCCCGATGGAGCCTGGGAGCTTGTGAGTGGGTGGCGTGGGAACTGGGGACAATTGAGGATTCGTACAGGGATGTAGAGTTGCTCCTTGGGGCAGAAAAATAAATGTATGATTCTTGGCCCTAGAATGAAAAAAGCAAGACGCTGTGGACTTGTTGCAACCCGTGCAGTCTATGAATGTTTTCTTCTTGTCAGAGGCTGCTGTCACATAAGTAATTCTATTGCCAAAGGGCAGGGAATGAACAAGTGAAATGTGAGAGAGAGGGCTACTTATTGAAGGGCTATGTGTTGTGAAAATCTGTGTTAAATGGACATTTTTTCCCTTTCTGCTTTTGTAGTGTTTATCATCTATAGGATTTGCAGAGGGGAGGGGGAATGGTGGTGCAGGAGGTACATCTGTCTCATCCAGGAGAGAGCATGTGTTCGGATGAGAAGACACTATGCCTGATATTAGCCCTTAAAATAGCACACACAATGTCTTACTAACGTATTGAATATACCTGGATAAGAAACAGTCTGATTGAAGTATTGAGCTAATTGTAGTGGATCTGCTGTGACTCATCAGGAAATTTAAAGTCTTGAGAAAAAACGCACCCTCCTTCAGCCTTTTTGGAAGAGATGGGAATAAGTCTTTGATGAAAAGTAATTAATTGTTCTGTGATTGCCATAAATAGGTACCAAACAACAAGCTTGTACTGAAGTATTTATATCCTAAGCCCTGTTTTACTAGCCCAGCTATCAAGAGTGTCCATTAGCCAAACAGAGTGAAAAAGAAAGTTCTCTGGAATGAGCAGCACTTCCACCTACATGTGTTTAAGTGAGACAGGATGGAGATGAGCTGGTAGGCTGCATGCTCTAATAAGCCATTTACTAGGATAATGGCTGCAGGCTACAAGTGCCGTTTCTACTTAGTCTGTCTGTTCAATGCAAACATGAAAAAAGACACCCCCCTCTACCTCAATCAAGTCTATAATACTCTTAATCCCCAGTGTATTCCATGAATATTAACCCAGCCGATGCTGCAACACCCCTCAGAGGCAGGTGACAGGTACCTGCAGCCTTCTTCATCCACCTGAGAAACTGAGGCAGTGGGAAGGAATTTAATTTAGACTTCTGGTTTTAGACAGGGGAGGAATCTTGGGCAACAGCCTGGCTTGACAGTGAGCAGGATGGAGCTGTCCTTCAGGCCTTGGTAGGAGCGTGGGAATTCTAGCTTTTAAGGATCAATCCCATAAGTTTAGGAATTCCTTTGGAGAGCTTTGCTGCCTGTGGTTGCAAGCAGCACTGCCTTGCGTGCTGGAGTTGCAGAGGGTGCACTGGCAAAGCTGGCAAAGGTGGATTGTGAGGAGATGAATGTGCTGTAATATCTCTCTAATATCTCTACTCTCTTTAGAGAGTAGCTATAAGCATTATGGATCTGCCTGACTGTGGGATATTGCTGGAAATCCAGATGTTGGGAAAAGAAAGAAGAGATCAAGATGATCAAATACCTGTTTAAAAAAAAACAACGCCCAAGGAAAAGGAGCTTGATGGCTTTGTGTTTGTCTGCAGTGAAGTCATGGCAACAGCACTCATTTAGCAAAATTAACTGTTTCTCTATCTCATAAAAAAAAAAAAAAAGTCAAATGAAAATAATGCAAGGGAACATCCTTTTATCTCAACCAAATGAGTCCATTTGTGCCAAAGCAAAGGAGTTATCCTGGGGAGTTTGCTCCAGAGAGCACATACTTTATTAGAACAGAATGTAATAGCTGTCTCACAGCCATAACCGTAAGAGCCTGGTGCCCAAGGCGAGCACTTTCAGTAACGGGAAAACCCACGTTAGGCTCCTGCACCCATATGATGTTGAAATATGTACTCTGGAGCGTGATTTGAAGCTCTTGGTTGTTTGGGATTTCAGCTCAGTTAAGCTCTGGATACAGCTTTCAGAAGGGCTATAATCTCTTTGAAGTTCCTTATGGCTAATGCTTAGTTTTAAAATTATTTAGGCACCTAGGGATGAAGCAGCTGATGGTGCTTCACTTTGGGTGTACACAAATACTTGTAAAAAAACAGTTGCCTTGAAGTCCCCTTGGCTTTAATTGAGACATTGGCTTTTTATTTCTGTGCAAGACTGCTTTTTAACTCCTAACCTTAGTAACATTTGAAATAATTCTCACGCAAAGCCTGGAGATAACACCTTTGAGCTACTTCTGTTTTGATGTCTGCTGACGGTCTCCATGCACAGACTGCCCTGCGAGGCAGTACGTGAGGGTGAGCCTCACGGTGACTGTGTTGGTAAGCTTGAAAGCTCATTTTACATCACCTAAAATCTCATATTTGGAATTCAGAAATTGCTCATCTTCGTGAGGAGCGGGGTCAAGTTCCAGGGAAAATATCACGAACTCAAACATGTTGCTTGAGATGCCTGGGAAGTGGTGTTTCTCTTAAGTCGTGTTATCCAACCAGATCAAAATATCTTCTGTGGCTCTCCTGGAGATGGCTTTAGGCAGTGCCTGATGGCTTCCATGAAAGTGTCTGACAGCAGAGATACAGAGCTTTTATCTGTACAAAGGAGTGAAATAGTTTGGGGAAGATTTTTAAGGATGATTCAACTTTGATGTGGTTTCTGTAAAAAATGTTGGGGAAGCTTAAGACTAATTGGAAACCTGGCCATTTATTGACATCAGTGGTCACCAGGTGAACATGAGTTGTTTTCTATAGCTTCTCATATCTGGATGAAACTTTTGCCTTTCTCCTGCAACTCAAAACTTTGATTTAATAAAAGTGAGAATTGAGCATAGATGGATGAATTTTGGTCAGTGAAGGAAAGCCTCAATCATTTTATGTGGAGTTAGGTATCTTGGACATTGCTATGGAGATCTTCCAGGTCACAAAAAAAAAAAGATGTTTTGGAAAGTATCTTTTTCAGGAAGGACCTCACCTGAGTATTGATACTCTTAACTGTTGGATGGTGTTTGTCAAATCCAGTGCAGAGGCTGGCTGGGGGTGTGTGATATTTCCCAGCTCAGCCTCAGGCTATTTGCAGTAGTGCCCGTTTCCCTTCTCCAAGGCTGGATGTAGCCCTGGTTTAGCTGTTAACAATGTGAGAGCAGAAGGGTCAGACTGTAGCAGCCTCCTGCTGGAGCGATGCCCGTGGGCTCAGATACAGCTGCTTGGGGGTGGAGAAGAAGAGGACAAGGGTGGGAGTGCAAATACCAGGTGTTGCATGTGAGATTTTTGTCAGAGGCTTTTAAGGAGTAACAGCTTGCATCTTAGGCTTTTTTTTGGGTGAGGGATGAGATCCCCAAACAGAAACACTCCCAAGTTAGGCAGCCCCAGCCCCAGGGGTTGTCCCAGCGTGTATGGGGCGAATAAGGGCAGTGGAAAAGCCTGAGCAGCTGCTGCCAAAGGACTGAGAAGATGCAGCCCACGATGCCTGTTGTGTCTGAGATCTCTGTAAAGTCTCTCGCATCCTTCCTCAAGTTTAGTTTTCCAGTGGAGGCTGTCGCAGTAATGAGAATGTCTCCCATCTGCTCCTCACATGGCTTGGCACATTTAGCTAGAATATATATATTTTTATTATGGGGTTAGCCAGTGGTAACCATGACAATTAGACTTATCACGCAGCATTTTTTCCCTCCTCAAGTCAGTTTGAAATGCTGACAATTAAATAGATACAGTACACTTTAGAGATCCATCAGTCTCTTTGTTGTCTTGACAACCAGACTATATTTAGAAATGTAACAAGTACATGGAGTTCAATTGCACTTTTGCTAAAACATAGTTTTGTAGCTTGAGAATTTAATCTGTTGTTTGTAGATCCAGGTGCTTATTTGAGCTGTGTCTGACTTTCTCTTTGGTCTCTCTGGGTAGCTCCTGTACTTGGCTGGTGGAAAGAGGGTCCTTGTCAGGCAAGGGAGCTGACCTGCCTACTGTTTATTGGAGATGCTGTGCACGTCAGGGGCTTGGGCTGGCAGCCCCTGCCTATTCAGGTACTGGCTGTCCTGTACCCCTGAGTGCTTGTGGTGCCCTGTACACCTAAGTACTTGTGGTTTGGCTATTGATTTACAGTGCAGGAGGAACGTGTGCAGTCGTTGTCCCAGATCTGGTGTTCTGCAGATCCAGCTGAGCAAACAGTGCTGGGGAGCAGTAAGCAGCATGTCTGAGCATCCTCTCCCCTCCCCGATTTGCTGTTCTCATGGTCCAGTAGCATTTTGGGGTGGGAGGATGGTACCATGGAGCAGATTGTGATGGCTTTCCTCTGTACTCGAGCTTTGATTGCAACTGGGTGCTGCTCTCTGCCACTGAAGCAATAGTGGAGACTGTTTCTCCCTATCCCTTCTCTGGTTTTCCTTAGATTTGCTGGGGGTGTGTTTGTTTGATTTTAATAAAGTACTACTACTACTGACAGGCAAAATCAAGCTCATCCTCTCCTCATTGAGCTGGAGAAGCAGCATGTGGGCTAGATGTCTGGAGCTATGGATTTTTAAGGTTGCCTCCAGGGCTGGAAGAGTAGAAGGGAGTTACAATAGAGAGCTCTTTGGGGGACTGTGAATGTCCCTGTCCACAGCACCTCTGCACATGCTGGCAGTGGGTGTGTGCTGTGTGGCTGTGCTGCTCTCTGCCCTTTCCCTTGTGAGTCAGTGGAGAGCTGTTGTTGACACAGGCACCTGGGTGGGTGCTACAGGCACACCTCTAAGTGTGGTGACATGCCAGCTGGGACGTGTGACTCCCATCTGCTGGCACCCTGCAGCCTGATGGCTGCGAGACACAGGCTGGCACCACCGTGCCCCTTGTCACGCTCTTAGCACAGGACCTGTCAGTGCCACTGCCTCACTTCACGCCCTGGCTCACAAAGCTGTTTCTGAGAAGAGAGACACCAAACAGAGGATCTTGGAGTATTCCCCTGTCCTGACTGATAAATGAATGAAAGGAAAATCAGGCAAGGAAACAGCTCCAGTGTTCCCCACCACTCTTCTGACTGACTGACCCAGGTTGTGGTGCTGGTCAGGGATGCTGCACCAGGCTTGCAGGTTGAGGAGCTGCTAAAAAAAGGCTTCTTTGTGGTGAGCTGTTGGTGGCCCTTCCTAATCAGCACTTGAACCCTGGGGCAATGCTGGGATGCTCATGGATTTTCTACAAAATGTTAAGAATGGCTCTTATATCTCCCTGTCTGAGACTTTACTTATAATTGATACTTAACAGTATAATTTGGGCAGGACACCTGAAAAAAAAAAACAAACCAAGACTCTTCTTCATCAAAAAAGCTGTGGCAACACAACAACCTGAACAGGATCTGGATTGCAGCGGATGGTGTGGCCTTTTGCCAAAGGGAACCGGTACATTTGGTGAGCTGGTGTAAAACAGACACCCGTGGGTCCAGATGTAATGATTGTCAGTGGCATCCACGTTTGGGCAGAGAACTGTTAAACTTGTCAGAAGTGTTGCTCTGCTGCTGTGAAACGTGGGCAGCACAAGCTTGTTGCTGAGATGCTTTATTACAGGGGGTGAGGAAGGCTTGAAGGAGAGGAGCCCAACCTGAGATCAGCTGTTAAGGGCCAGTGATGGCCAACAAAGTGCATCTCTCTTTTCTGGGATGCATGTCATCTTGTCTGTCCACTGTACCTGAAATAGAATTTAATAAGGCTCAAAAGGCGGATAATGGGTATTTCTAGCATGAATTTGCTTCCTTTGTCCCAGTATTCATTTTTCATTCATTATCTGTCAAGTAACATGGGAGATTTTGAGAGAGTGTGTGGTATGGCTCAGTTTGTTTTTGTTTTCTTTACTTGCTGCATTTTACCAATTTTCCAATTAAAATCCCAAACCATAGTTATATTTCCACTTCAGCTTTGTTTGTAAACTGTTTACATGTCTTTTTTTTTTTTTTTCAAGCATTTAATAACTGCTGGGGTTTATTAAAATATAAACACCAAAACCCAATGATGCTAATGAGTCTTCAAGAGTGCTTTAAACAAGTTGTCCCAATCAATCTGACAAAGATAATGGTCTTCTATTAGAAGATACTTAGCTGGAGGTTGGATGAGCTGTAATGTTTATGGGTCTGATCCATAACCAGACAAAATCAAAATAACTCCTTCGAGTTCAGTGTAGCTGTATCTGGTTATTACAACTGAGGCTTAGTCAGTGCTTTGGATGCAAATTTCAACCTCTCTGAAGTTAAGTAGGGTTTTGATTTAATTCCTGGAAGCAGTAATGTCAGCAAAGAAGCAAAGAGCTGGGACCCACATACCCTGAAGTCTGCAACTTTGGGTTGCTCTCTTTCCCTTGCTGTCAAGATCAGATTCCCTTGATTTGGGTTAGTAATTAAAATGCAGCTTCTCTTAAGCATCTCCCAAAGGCAAGCAGAGAAAGTGGAAGTGCAGCCTATGCAGATTACATATATATATATATATACACTTTGCAGAAAATGCCAGTAGTTATATTGTGTTCTCCTGCTGCTCACGGCTGGGATGTTGACCTGGACCTTGTGCTTTCCAGGTCTGAAAATGCAAAGGCACTGCTGCTGAATGCAGAAAGGGCTGGGATCTCCTGTCCCCAAGTGTATTCCTGTCCATGTGGTGCATGGGAGACATGGACCACCACTCATCACCCCCACTGTGTGTGGCATAAGTGATTCACCATGCATTCATTTCTGGTCACATAAGGGTCATTAGTTTAAAGCAGGCTTGAGATGTACGTTAGCGTTAGATGTTTGAAGTCTTCAGTTCGAAAGCAACATCAAACGGGGAGCAGAAAATGTATCATGCACAGAAAAATCTCTGGGATTTGTTTCCCCCTTGAAAATAGTATAATAATAAAGCCCAAACTGTTTGCATATGCTGTCTCCTCTGCGGTCAGGACACCTGTCTGCCCTGCTGCTGTTCACTTGATACGGGCTTACAGTGCTTGCAAAAATGTGAACATGAATTTTTTGTCATGGCAAATATGGAAGGAATATCCACCATCTGTGTGGGCTCAGCAAATTTCTCTGCGCTTCGGTGTGGATCTGAAGCAACTGCTGCAGTTCTTTTCCTCTAAGCTCCCCTCCCTTCAACACAGAGCAGGAATGGCAGAGGTACTGCCCTGCCAGACCTGGTTCTCCTGACCAAAGACAGCTGATGGTGGGACTAATGGGTTTACTTAAAAAAGTAGTGTATGTGACTGGCAAGGTATGTCTCCCCTGCTTCCCTTTAATGATTTTTAACTCATAGGCTAATCTTAGCCATGTTCGTTGAGGGATAATTAAGCTTTAGGAAAATAGGGGTGAGGATGCAGTTAGGAGGAGCTGGGGGTGCCCTGGGGTAGCTGGGAGTGTGGTGGGCTGTGAGAGCTGGGACAGGTGAAGGTGAATGGACCTTGCACTAATCATCAAACTTTCTTATTTCTCTCCAGAATGCAGATGAAAGGAAATAACAAACACCAGAGTAGGCTCAGATATCAATAAGCTGGAAGTATGAAAGGCTGCTGTTTGAAAGCAGCTTGTGGTAATGTAGAAAACTTGTGTTTTCTTTTTAACTGAGTGTCTTTGGAGACCAGCAAAAGGAAACCAGGGCTGCAGGTGGAGGTAATGTTTGGACTGTTCCACCCTGACACTTCTTCCACAATTGCTTTGTGTTTAATGCATCCCATCTCAGCTTTGGTTCTCCTTGGTGCTCACATGGCAAAGTCAGTGCTGTGGGAGTGTCTCGCCATTGGCCTGAGTGATGGAGCAGGTTTGGAAGAGACCATTTAAGCAAGAGAGGCAGAAGAGTGTCTGGTCAGGCTCTGAAAGAGACTTTGTTATCCGCAGCCCTTGCGTCAGCACCTTTCACCACCTCTACAGTGATTTAAAACAAGTAGCTTCTCTCCCAAATAAACCTCAGTTACTCCAACACTTACTCAGATGTAACTTGTCTTGCCTGTTGTGAAAAACCCTTGTATGGGTCAAAGCAGGGACAGGCTGACATGAATTGTATCAGAGGAGAGAAAAAAATAATTTAAGGTCTGCTCTGTACAGGAGGACAGCTGAATTTGTGGGGTTGGGGAGGGGGTTGGGGTTGTTTTCTTGGTGAAGTGTCACAGCCAGCTTGATTCACTTTCTGCTTTTACAATGAGCAAAGTGTTGATTCTGACCTTTCTGTTTGTACCCACAGAGGTCCCTTGGAAGAACCTGTCTGTGTGTCTGTCCGGGTGCCTGACAGGACTGCCTTGATTCCAGGTGAGGAATGGATCAGGTCACAGAATGGTAGGGTTTGAATGAACCTCTGGAGATCATCTAGACCAATCCCCGTGCTATAGCAGGATGTGCAGGATCCTGTCCAGGCAGGTCTTGAATATTTCCAGAAAAGGAGATTCTGGGGCTTTTGCCAACTGCTGAGTTTGGAGAGAACTGGAAGACCCCGGGACCATATTTGGTCATTCAGCAAGTGATGGACATTTCTCCAGAGCTTGGGGTGGGGCAAGGCCAGGCTAACCCAGGAGGTTTTGTTGTTTCTGGGTTCAGATGTGGAAGCAGCAACTGTTCAAGCCCTTTTGGGAGTGGGAGTGTTGCATGGGGATGATTGTGTGGTCGTGTGTGGGCCACATTTTACTTCCGAGTGACATTCCTGCTTGTGGACCTGAGCTTGCTCCCCAACCATGGCCTGGTTCTCTGCAGCCTCGATACAGTCCCAGCTGATGAAGAAGAGCTGACTGTGCTACTAGATTTAATCTGACTGTGCTTCAGTGGAAAAAATCAGAAAAGTATATAAGCCTATTAAGAATAACATGAATAGAAATTTACGTGAGGAGAAAATGAATTCATTCTTCTGAATTGTCAATTTTCTCAAATGCACTGGAGATATTTAGTTGTGACTTGAGGATCACTGTGAGAAACTACCTCCAATTTTTGTCAGTCCCTTGCTGTATTATGTGTAGGACACACAACTGTGCTTTGTGCCCATCCCATGAGTTGAATGCAGCAAGGGTAAGATTGCAAAAAAGGAGCAGTGTCAGGGCAGTAGGTCTGTTTTCAAGCCTCTATCAGTTGTGCCATCCCAGGAGGCAAAAGAGGTGCTAGAGGTGCTACAAAGCCATGGCAACTGGGGAAAGAAAGCAGCAAGCAGCCTTGTTGAGAAGCAGGTAACAAATGGACAGGGGTAGATGGCCTGTAACTGCTCAGTGGCCATGAAACTCTCCAGGAAGAGAGTGTTAGGAGGGTATGGTGACTCTGGGTGGTCTTTGCTGTGGGTGGTGGTTCTCCGAGCCTGGTGGCAGCACCAGAAGGCCATGTATGCATGATATGTGTACTGGGGGTTGTGCTATGAGCTGGTGTGGGTCCACACCCAGACTGTGTGCACTGGGTTTTCTTCTGCAACTCCTGGACTAATGGAGCTACTTCGTATGCCTTGATGTTACCTGACTTGAGAACCGTAAGATACCTGTGTGGCACACTGAAATGGTGAGTGCTGCCTCTTTCCCCTGTGGTGCCACCAAATATAAGTGCACTTTCATTCTGCCCTTTTGATGAGATGTGCTGCACATATCTCTCTTTTCTTCCTTCACCCTTTTCTTGGGTTTACTTTTTTGTTGTGTAAATTATGGCTAGCTGGAGATGAGATTTCAGCATCCTGTTTACTGCAAACAGTTGGGGATGTTAATAAACGTTGAAAGACAAAGACAGACAAGGGTTTAATAAGTAGAGGACAGGAGATAAATAGCAAGAGAGTAAAATTTGGTTCAAGGCCTGGTCTTCCCAGTTGCTGGGTTATGGAAGATTAATGGCAGCTCTTCTGTTAGTCTCGCTTTCTAATGTCAAAGTCTAATAAACTGTCCCAGTAGGTTGCTATAAATATGAAATCTAGGAAGAAGCTCATTCTTATAGACTGTTAACTTAATGAAAACAGTATTAGTTTTGCTTTGTATTCAAAGCTTAAAAAACAACATCAACATATTTGTGAGTGATGAAGTCAGATGTTCAGGTGCTTCCAACTCTTCTCAGGACAAAAACATATCATAAAATGTATCTTGCCAAGCAAGCTGCGTCTGACAAATTATTTTTTTCCTCTGTGTCCTGTGCAACAGATGGATTTTTCTTCTTTTGACCAGGTTTTCAGCTTTGTTTCTGTGGAAAATTGGTCTTTTGACCTATCGCATCTGGCCTCTCAGGCTTCGTGTGAGATTAGTTCATTGTAAGAAAACGTTCACTTTGCAAAGAGTATTCCTGGTTAGATTTGTGAGAGAGCTATATAACATTTGTCTGCATCACAGAAAGTCTCTCGTCTGGTGTATGCTCTTTTGGGTGTCCTATAAAGAACATCAGCCTCAAACTCTTACCTTAAGGCTAAAACTGCCAAGTCAAGCACTGCAGTAGTCCTTGAGTGACTGCCCTCATGTATTTTTCATAGTCTTCATCAAGAGGATTCTAAACTCTTCATGCATAGGTTTATAGCAATATACAGGTAAGTGTATGGCCATCTTGGGAAGGAAGCAGCTGTGACCCCTTATCAGTGAGCATGCCAAAGACAGGGCAGCCCTGGGACCTTCATGCAGAAATAGCTGAATTTTGTTTCCAGAGAAGAAAGGCTACAACTGCTCCAGCATCCCTGTAACAAAGCTCTTTCCTTCTTGTCTGCATGCAGTGCCCTTGGCTTTTCAGAAGTTAATTGATTTGTCTATATTATGATTCTCTCTTTAATTTTATTTGTGTAAAGAAGACCACGTGCTAATCTTTCTCCAGAGAAATGTTTTATGCTGCTCCTCTTTGAACATGGGCCCTGGGTCTGCTGCATTTCTTAATGAGTCTCTAACTAAACAGCTACCATTCCCACATGCTCCAGCCTTGACACACACATACTTGTACACCCACGTGCCTGCTCCCAGTTGAACCCAACAGCCTTCCTGCTCCCCTCACACCCTCACGCTTTGGGATCCTCATTAGCGAGGCAGCACTTCCCTGGGAAGCCCTGCATGCAAGAGAGGGCTTTATACCTCCAGGTACAGATAGATTTGGCATCAGATGAGCTTCTTGTGAATTGGAAAGGCTGTAACCTCTTTATCACACTGTCCCCCCACTCCCAGGCTCACTTCATGTGCCTTCTCTGGGAGCCTGGATTCCTGTGGGCTGTGCTACCCGTTGTGAGGACCTGAGCTGGTGCCGAACACGGAGCTCAGTGCTGAATGACTGTCTGGTATGCCGCTGGCTGCCAGGTCTTTGATAGCTTGTTTTTAATGAAGATTCCTCCTGTAATTCCTAGAATATCTTGCAGTGCAAAAAATGAGCTGTGTGTGTATTTTGCTGTGGGCTGAATTTTTTTCCTGCTCTTCACAGTTCCCTCTGTGAACAGAGAGGAAAGAGGAGGGGGGGAAGCATCTGACTGCTTTTTTTGTTGTTGTTTTTCTACTTGACTTCTGTGAAATATGTGGCGATCAATCGCTCACAACTAACAAAATGTTTTTGTTTCTCTTTGCAAAAGCATATGGGAACTGCAGGAAAAGCATATGGGTGTTTTTAGGAAAACATATTGGTGAATGGACAAATTATAGTGGTGCCAGTATGTTTTTGATGCCTGGCTAAGACCATTACTACTACCAAACTTGCTGGCATGCAGAAGCATCCACAAGATTTCCAGCATGCGAGCGGTGTGTAGCTGCTCCTGGGGAGAGGCAGGCTGTGCTGGATCAGCCCCCTGATAACACAGAGATGTGATCCATCTTCAGTGTGCGTGACTGCCTAACTGTGTCCCGGGCGAGGCTCCGGGCTCATGTTTATGGCACCATATCCATTTTCTCAGGAGACTGAGCCCAGAGCTCCACTTGCAGCTGGCTGCAAGTAACGGTGCTGGTAACCATTTTTCTTTCTGAAGCCCTTAACTGCAGTCCTAATAACACCTGAGCATCTTGCAAACAGGCAGGGCAGCCTCTGGCTTTCTTCTGCTGCTCTGTCAAGATATTGCTGTGTTAGCTGCAGCTACTAATTTCAATTTCTCTATCATGGGGGCTGCTTTTGAGGATATGCAAAACAGTTGTGTTTGCTGCTTCTGGGCCCAGTAGTCCTGTTTGCTTTGATACTGGTGATCCAGAGAAAGGGATCCATGAGCTAGGAGGAACTAGGAAGCTAGGAAAAGGAGAGCTAGGGGAGTGCTAAGGGAGTAGTTGGTTAGTGGGTTGGTTCTGTTGGCTCACAGCATCCCTGCAGTTTGAGTTACCCTGCTGTGGACCCCTGTGCAAAGAGAAGTCCTCGAGAGCTCCATCTGGCCAGCAGTTCCCACTCACCCTGGCAGTGAGGAAGTGCTGCCCACCCTGCTTCTGCTGTGATGGGCACAAATGTGCTAGGTTGCAGGGGTTGGTAGAAGCTTTCTGTTCACATTTGATTTTCAGTAGGTCTTAGGGAACTGGCTAAGGTCTCCTTGCACAGGCAAGCTCAGGGAGGGACAACAACTCTCCTTAAGAACTAATTGTCTAAACAGACAAAACAGAGGTGCTCAGAAGGGTGTAATGGTCTCTGAGTGTTGGGGGAACTGGGCAACAGCTGAACTCAGTGGTGATTTCATGAGCAGGTTCAATCAATCTGAGTTTGTACAGTTGCTGAGAGGTCGTCCTTCTATCTGTGTCCTCCCAGCCTTCATTTCTGCCGATACAGTCACTTCTCTCCTTTGTAGACTTGACTGGTGAGACAGGGTAGAGGGCAAATGTGGCTGAAGACTGAGGGGATGAGCAAGATGCTCATTTGAGCAGTCATTTGATTGTCATGTTGTTTATCTTGGTTATGAACCTGTACTCTTGGATATTCTGAGTGGTAATTCAGCACCTTTTAGTGTTCTTCCTCTTACGCCAACTTCAGGATGATTTGCTAGTGAGTAATTTTACATTATTTAATGTAGCCACTTTCCTTATAGCTCTTTTGTTCCATGAGACAATTCCCTATTTTATTATGCAAACAGTACATTAAGATCCTTGTGGGCCCAAGTTCCCAGCAGTGCTTGAGATGACGGCAGAGAAGTAGGTTATTTCAGAAATAATGATTCTCTCCTCTAGAAGCTTTCTTGGAGTTCTGCTTTAACTGCTTTTGATATTATACGTGCTTTAAAAAAAAAAAAAAAAAAAGCCCCAGTACTTCCTAAATGTTACAGAGCTCAAAAAAATACGCTGTATGCCTTGTCACAATATTTAATACAGAGTGCTATTTACAGTAATGAATCAAAATGTCAGTTTTTAAAATATGAACTGTCAGAGTGTTCCTACTTTGCAGAAAACTTTGATATGACAGTTTGTTAATCATATGACTATTACATCAAATGTGTCTCGGAGTACTTTTGCTCAACAAAGTCTTTTTTTAATTCCTTCCCCCTCCCTTTTCCCTGCTAATTCTGGTGGAGTTGTCTGACTGCCACGCTCTTTGATTAGAGGTTGGAAGAGCTGAATGCTTTTATGCATTTCCAGATGGAACCTATCAATGCCTGTATTCCTGCTGATCCTGGTCACCTAGTTTTAGGTACAGCCTGGTTTGGATCACCTTTACCTTGTGTCCCTGTGTTTGCCCTAAGTCCTCTGTGACTGGGAGGTAGAATGCCCTGATTTGTATATATGCATATGGCCATAGCATGCATGTGAGCCCTGGCTGCATGTTTCAATGCAAGCACGTCTCTGATAAAGGGAAATGGAGGGATGCTCTGGGTGGAGAGAGCGAGCCTTCCTTTGGAAATAAAAATGACTTCTTCAATGCACACCATGCATAGCTGCTCTGCAAGACCTTGCTGGTTTGTGTGCATGACAGCAGCACTGCTGGGACTGGGAGGATGCTGCAGGGATGAGTGGGCAGCCATCCCCAAAGCCAGTTGGCCCTGTGTGCTGGGGCTCTGGTGGAAATGCCACGCTGGCCGAGCAGTGCCAATGCCACCTAGTGTAACTGCTTTTAGAGCAGCTGGGTAGAGCTGCCTGTTGACTAACAAAAAGCTTCCATGTCTACTACCATTTCTAGTCCCTGTAGCTTTGGCATGAGAGGACAAGCAAAAGAAATATCTCAAGGCTCCCTGTGCATCCTCAGTGAGCTGAAGGGGTAGTTCTGCAGGGCAGGGTTGTTTTTGCTCCTGGAGGAGGAGACAGGGTCTGGGGATGCCAAGGTCCTCTCCCCAGTCACTTTGGTTACTCTGGACTCAGGTCCAGGAGTGTTTTTGTGCCCTGAACTCCCCTCTGTGATTTTAGACCAGAATACTTCCCTTTTGTTTTTCTTTTGTTTGCTTATCTGCAAAATGGGAGTAATTAATTGATACTAGTGAAGTCACAAGTGCTAAAGCTGATTACTTGGACAGCTGCACTTTGTGATGAAGACAAGGGAGAGCTTTTGTAGATAACTCTGCATTAGTGGCCAGAGAGAAGTCTTGAGTGTAGCAGAGCCATGTACCTCTGCCCAGAACATCTTTGTGCCTCACTGCCAAGGGCTTCAGATGAATTCCCATTGCTTATTAAAACTTGCAGAACTACCATTGCATAGGTCTTAAAAGTGCAATATTTATGATTTGGACGTGGCCCAGCACAGCTATGGGAGTAGGAGGAGTCTTAAAAACCCAAAAGCTGTATATCAGCAATCCAGAAGAGAGGGGTGATGGCAATGCAAGACAGTCAATCTTAGAATCATAAAATCATAGAAAGGTTTGGGTTGGAAGGGAGCTTTAAAGATAATCTAGTCCAAAGCCCGTACCATGGGCAGAGACACCTTTCACTAGAGCAGGTCGCTCAAAGCCCCATCCACCCTGACCTTGACCAATGATGGGGCATCTGCAGCTTCTTTGGGAAACCTGTGCCAGTGTTTCATCATTAAAAACTTACTTCTTAGGTCAGATCAGATGCTCTTCTGTATTGTGGGTGTTTCTTGGTGCCTGATTAACTTGACATTTCAACTGGGCACATAAACCTCAGCCTCCGCTTTTTTCACTATTTCTTTAAAGTTGATAAGAACTTGTTTTCATGGGTGCAATTGCATATTAAGTGCACTTTTGATTGGCATATTAGTGAGCTCTTGAATGTGGAAGGCCCAGGTAAGGGCACTGAACATGTCTTATGTTTAGTACACTGAGGCTTACTGCATCTCACTGGTGAAAAGAGATTTGGAAAGGTGGAGGCTTCGCTGTGGCATCTCTCACAGTAACATCCTGCTTATAGAGGAGGCAAGGGAAAAACAGAGAGGAAAGTAAGTGGGGGAAGGAGATAGCTGATGAGTGTGACAATGATGGCATGAGAGGCTCTGCTGGGCATGGTGCCTGGTGTGGACAACCAGGAATCCTGAGAGAAGCCTCTTGGTGAAACCAGTCTGAAAAACGCTTTTACACGGATGTGCCCAGGGCAAAGGGGCTGCCAGCAGTGAGGGCACCAGCAGGGCCAGTCTGAAGGTGTTGCTTTTCAAAACACATCTTTGCCACCTCCATCGAGCGAGTGCTGCTGCTTGCTGTGTTGTTTCATCCTGTGGAGGAAAATTGATTATTATTCAGTTTTTATTTTAGACAAACCACATTGTTAGCGCAATGATTTTTCTTCTATTATTGTTACTGCAATGGATGGAAAAGGAGCTCTGACAGATGTATGATTAGCAGGGCATGAAATTAAAAATGTTTGTGTACAATGAAAAGGTTGTTTACTACCAAATCCCTCATTTGAAAATTAAGCAATACTAAGGTTGGCCGTGCGATTCTGCAGCAGGCACGCAGCCCCCTTCCCTCCTTCTCTCCCAGCATCATTGGCTGAAAAATAACAGTATTTTAAATGTTACCTTTATTAATAAAAGCAGTAATAATACAATGGAAAGGTCAGTACCTGCCTTTGGAGGCAGATTATCTAAAGAGCTTATTCTCCTGCTCTGGCACCGATGGTGTCAATTCAAGAAAATATTTTGACTGAAGCATACACCCCATTGATTAGGGCAAATGGAGTGCTTTCTGCCAAAACTCTCTTGGGTGGCAAATAAGGTTCTGATTGAATAATTCTCAGTGTGGATATGCATGTGGATGAAAAATATTTGTTGTCAAAAAGTTGAAAAATAGATATTTGGAGTCACTGCTGCAGCATACACAGAGGTGGGAGGATTGGTGTGCAGTCCCCAGTCATTTCCCCCTCTTTGTAGGCCAGTCTTGTACCCAAATCAGATCTCCTCAGTCTGTGAAGCCTGGGAGTCCCCAGGGCACCAGGATGGTGGTACCTCCTGGGATCTCCTCGACATGGGCACTTCAGTGCTGTGATGGTAGTTTTGCATGGGAGTGCTTCTGGGCTCTGGTAGAAAGCCATCAGCATTTAATTTTTTCTCTTAAAAGTGATGGGGTTTTGTTGTTGTGTATGTTTTTTTTTGTTTTTGTGTTTTGTTGGTTTTTTTCCCCCCAACAGAAAATATGTTGTCGTTTTTTTTTTTTTCCTCCATGGTAATTAACTGTTTAGTTTGAGAAAATGATTTGTTGTCTTGTGAACTCTACCTGTGATGCACAATTCTCAGGTACAGCTGCTCTTTCCTGATTTCCTTTAAAAATCAGGTAATGAATATTTAAAGAGCTAGGTTAAGAATTGTGTATCAGAAAACACTCTGTTTATCTGTGTTGCACTGTTGAGATAAGCCTGGTCCTACCTAGGACTGAACATTTTCCAAGTGCTCTGCATTTCTCAACTATCTCATTCCATTCTTTTTGTCCTCTAAAAACTTGGTGGAGGAATTCAGCAGATGAAGGCTGGAGGATGACTCACGTGTAAAGTTTCACCTGAAACTTTAAAGTTTCACCTGCGTTTGCAGGACCCCGACCTGAGGTGTTGTGTGATGGATTCTGCCCACTGAGCCTGGATAGCATTGAGCAGAAAATAGGAAGCGGGCTAAAAGATTGTTCCTGCACTCTGGGAACAATTGAGACAGAAAATTGCTTCCAGGATTTCTTCACTTTTCCACAGAGGGTAATCAGCCTCTGTAATTCTCTGCCACAGGAAATACCGCCTGTATCTGTTACCCAGAGACAGGCAGCACAGCTTAGATAGCAGCCAGAATACCAAAGGTGCTGCAGAGGAGCAGGACTGACCCTTACCCCATGAGGTTTTGGTTGGTTTTTTTTTGTTGTTTTTTTTTTTTTTTTGTAGTCACTGCTGTATATGTCACAGTGGTACAACTAATCTGACAGATAATTGAGTATTGGCTTAGAGACTCGACAGATTCCTGGTTTACAGTTAGACTTTGGTGCCCTAAACAAGGAGACAAATAAAAGGAGTTTTGCTTAGTGTGGTGCTTGGGTTATTAGTCTGAGGTTGTGGGTGAGGTTAGAGCAATTCCAGTGAGGTGATGGATGTCCAGTAACTTTGGTTCTCTTCTTTCCTCCATAAATGCAAGCAAATTGCTATTTCTGCACCTTTATGTGTTCACCTAGTGTGTGAAGCATCGCTTGGGCTCTTGAAGGGGGGGTTAGCATTGAGTTTCAAATAAGGTCTTTCAGCCACATCTTTTATTGCAACTTTTAGGGAAAATTATTTAAATTTTTTGCTTGAATGAGAATAGTTGTGACCAAATCACTCTGTGAGCATTATACCTGCTGGGCATGGAAATTTGATTCCTAAATTTCCATTAGCAGGTTACACTGGGCCAAAGGGTCTTGAGCTGCTAGAAGAGAAAAGAATAAAAGAGAATGAAGTTGGTGTTTGGTTATGGGCTATGGATATCATTGTTCCTGGCTGTTCATCTGGCTAATGTTTGCCTTTGTGTAGTATTTGTCTCTGTCTGTGCTTCTGTGCACATGGGGAAAAGAAGGACAAATATCACTGGGGTGGATTAGCATTAAAAAATAGTTAACTGATCAAAGCCATAAAGCTTGTCCAAGTGCATTCTTCAGAGAAATAGCTTTGAATTTCCCAAGCAGCCGCAGGCCATAAAAGCGAAACGCTATCATTCAGAGATGCAAAAAAATCCCCTTCTGTTGGAGTGTTGGACCTATTTGTTCCTTTTTAGGAGGGCATTCAAAATGTTTTCTTAATTTTCTTCTGAACAGCTCTCTGCCATCCATCATGAGCCTTTGCCAGCTGAGAAGCTCTGCTCCCCCCTCAGTTTTTACCCTCCCCTAAAATCATTACATCTATACTTTGCACTTTGGATGCCTGTCAGACCTTTGTGCACTTTGCAGTGGGACAGCACTTTTTGTCTCTGAGCTCACAGTGTTTTAAAGAAGGGGTAAGTGTTGTCCCCAGTGTCTGTATGGAAGTGGCAGGGAAGGGAGGATGCAGATGGAGAGTGATGCCAGGAAGGGTTTCTTTCCTGGCCTCAAGGGATGGCAGGGCTGTGTTTTGCCCTGCTGCCACATTCTGTCCTCTCATCGGTCCTGCCCTGAGATGAGCATCAGCCCCACCAGGTTTGTAGAGCAGGTAGGGCAAAGTGGGAAGGATTTTCATTTCACTTACATGGAGGAGAGCAAGCAGATTGTTCAGCTGCTCTAGAGGAGTTATTGAAGGCTGATACTGAAGGTTAGGCAACTAGGCTCTGGGAATTGGGAGCTTAAATTTGCTTTATGCTTCTAAAAGTCTCTGTTATGCAGGGTTTTGCTTTGTTGCTGTTTAAGGTATACAGAGGAGTGGAGTGCTGCTGTATGGTCTGTACACAGAGTATTTGGATAGCACGGTCATTAATAGGAGTGAGAATTCCATGGTGGTGGCTCAGAACTTGCCAAGGGAAAAAAAAAAAGAAAAAACTCAGAAGGCTTGAGGTGCTTTGTAGCTGGAAGTCCCTATTGCCCTGCAAGGACTCAGCTGTCCTTTTCAGTTTCAGCCTTCTCTTATTATAAATTATTTTACTGCCTAATACCTACTAGCTTTTTAATACTGCTTAACTGTACGCACAACCCACCCAAAGAAAGCCACAGATATTTTTTCTGCTCTGGGAGAGGTGTTAATAACTGTGTCGTGGGTGCCTTTGAGGCATCCAATTCCACTTTTCTTCCCTTCTGACACTTCCTCTCATTTTCCAGGTACCCAAAATTTTAATATAACCACATTTTTAAAAAGTGTGTGTTTGTGTGTGTATATATATATGTATATCTATTATTTTTTTGGTGAGTTAATGGAAGTCCTAAGTACATTATCCTAGAAGCTGAAGTCATCTTTCTAACAGGTGAACAATTAATGGATGGCAAAGCTGTGACCGAAAGTTGGGACTGCAGCTTTTGGAAAGGCATTAGATCCTTGCTCTGGTGTGGGCATGACATTCGTGCCTGCCATGTCTATGCAATTCCTGTGCTTGGTTTCTGTGATACAGCAGAGATGATTTACCCACATAGCAGGGCCATTTGTTAGGGTGAAGTCATCGGTGTTGAGTTATTAAGGCCATACAGAGGCACATCCGTATGCAGGGCAGCACAAAGTGAGTGTGAAGCTCATCTTTCTCCTCCCAGATTGTGCTGTGGACTCTTGCACAGACCATATCCCACCCTCAGCTGGGTGCAGTGCTCAGCTATTGATAATATGGGCAGAAATTGAATCTGAAGCCTGAGGCCTTTCTGCACTGGGAGAGTATTGCGAAACAAAGCCAGGGTGTGAATTTAAAGTGTAATAGCTGTTCCGAGTGCACTTCTCGTGTGGGCAGTCTTATTCTGCTCCGAGAGGGCCTTTGTGCAGTTCTGCTTCATCCATTGCCAAAGGCACTCTCAGTGCAGAGAGAAGAATGCCCACACAGGGAGCAAATAGCTTTTCCAGGCTATTTCACCATGCTGAGTTGTCCCAGGAGATGCACGCAGTTTCATGTCCCTACGAATATTACAGGAGCTTACCCTTCAGCTTGCTCTTCCACCAGAGCTTTCACGTGGGGAAACACTCTTTGCAGGGGGTGGTTGGTGGAGTTGTGTCTCCTGGACTCTGCAGCAGGCATCACTCATTTGCCTCAAGTTATGGGGCTGTCCTCGGGGATCTGTGAGATTTTGGGCTTCTATAGACATTACTGGTGTTGCAGCTTGGCATTCTCCATCAGTACCATTTCTTCTCACAGTGTGTCTTAGCTGCTGACAAGAGCTCCTCTGAGATCATGCCCGTGTTCAGGTGTTGTTCCTTTTTGTACAAAACAGTCCAGCAAACCTGTGCACTGGGTATGATCATTATCTGAATATTGTTGAATAGGAAAAGAAAAAAATCCCATCTGCTCCACAGAGAAGCAGTGTGAAGAGCAGGCTCTGTGACTAAATAAATTCACATCTGTTTAGTAAAACCATCAACTGGTGAGCAGAGGGGCCTAATGTGAATCGCATGTTGAAACCACAAGTATGGGCGAGATGAGTTGCAAGAGAGCCTGGAAGTGTTGATCCATGTGAGCAACTGTTTCCTTATTTTTTCCCTCTACCAGTTGCCTGGGTAAATGATGTAGAATCAAAAAAACAAGGATGTGCACATATGTACACATGCATATGTGCATATTGTTCCTATTCCATGCATGATTAAATTATCTTCCTGTATCACCTTGAGCTATTAAATCCTAACTTCCATTGAAAGGGCACTGCGTTGTAGAGGGGGCTGTAGAGGAGGGAGGGCAGAGCTGGCATGGAGAGAGCAAGTGCAGCTGTTCCCTGGTGCTGTTTCTTCACAGAAAATGGCCCTGAGGTAGCTTGCTTTTTTATAAAAAGGAACTTGCCTTGGAAGTGATTCCTCAGGGTGACATCTCCAGCAGTGTCATCTCAAGGAGCCTGATGGGAGCAACCTAGAAACTTCAAAGGGTAGATCATGCCTTCATGTGCTCAAGGTGTTTTCCAAAGAGGTATCTACGTTCCAGTCTTAACAGACTCCATCTTTTCATGGATCAATTTAATTTGTTGCTGAGGTTTTCCCCTCTCTAAGTCCTGAAGAAACAAAAGGCAGCTCAAGTTTCTGTATTTGTTGCATCTGCAGTTTATTTTTTTCTGTGCCAAGAACATATCGATACAGTTTCAAAACATAGTATTTTTATGACGTGAGGCAGCAGTTTCTAACTTAAAACCAGGAGAGTTTTGGGGATGTACATGCAACTCAGGTGCCTCAGTTAGGTCATTTGGCTGGTCTTCATAGCCCCTTAGAGAGTCTGTTCAGAGGAGCAGGCGTCTTCTCTCCCACAGGATCTCATGAAAAGAAACATGCAATAATTTCAATCTCAAAGGTGGTTTCTTGTTGCTGTCTTGCCTTTTGTCCTAGATATTTTGCAGTAAACGAGGCCAAACTTGCAGGAACAGAGTGCTGGTAGATAGATGGTGGCTGTTAGACCCACATTGCACAGATTCTGATCTCCTGCAGTTCAGTCTGCTTTCTTCAGCTGACAGAGCTGTGCTCATACAGCTCACCCGGGATGTGAGCTCTGCAGGAGTGCACTGGAGGTAATGAAGCACTTAAAGGGCTGGTGGGGTTGAAGGTCCGTGTGGAATGATTAAGGTGTTGGCAGCTGTGTTACTTTGAAGGAGAAATATCTGCATTATGCAGCACAGGCATACTGAAATGCCTTGCAGACGCTTAGTCATGCGTGGGAACCTGCTTTGCCTTAGACCTGTGAGACAGTGATAGCAGCTATTGGAGGGGTTTGATTAACAGAGCTGTGTATGCACTTACTCTCTGCAGGGCCCAGCTGCCCTGGCATGGCTCAAAGCAGAAGTCACTGTCAGCAGTGGCTAAAACACAACAGACTATTGCTGTGTGTATACATAGTGTAAAAGTCTTGTCCTTCCTTCCCCTCCAAAAAAAATTGCCTGTGGTCATGATTCATTTCATTGCTTCCAGCATCACCCCCTTCCCCTGCCCCTGCCAAGGTGCAGTGAAGATAGAGGAGCACTGGAATCTTTTCCTGGAGACTGTCTGATTTGAGCTGTTTTACATCTAGGGATCCACTGTGGCCCAGCAAGTATGGAAACTTTTGTCACAAGAAAACTTCATATCGATTTCAGGGAAGGGGAACAAATGGTTTATTTGGGTGGTCAAAAACAGAAGACACCAGTGTGACAGTGGTGGAGCAACTGGAGGTAGCATTGTAATATGATGAGCTTGTTTAGCAAAATTGCAAGGCCAGTGTGGATGCCTGGCTGGGTTAACTTTGTTGCTGGCACTGTGGTTTGTGCCAGATGAGGAGTTATCTCCCAGAGCTGAGAGTACTGCAGTTCTTGAATGAATGGACACTGAGATAAAAGGGAAGCGCAGCAGTTTCTTTCCTAGGCTGGTTCTCAGTGGTTTTATGAGTTTCAAAGAAGAATTGAAAATTCTTCAGCACTTGTCTTCAGTCACAAGTTTCTGTTGAGAGCAGAACTAATGCCCTATGGTTACTAAAACAGAGCTTTATCTTGATGTGCTCCAAAGTGTCATGGCATGTTTCTCTTTGCTCTTAATATTCCTCTTCACCCGTTTATTTCCTTGTGCTTCTAGAACATCCCCTTTGAACAACTGTCTTCTCAATGTGCTTTATGTTGTTTATTGCCAAAAGCATTGGTGTAGCTAAAATCACCTTGTGACTTACCCTACTATCCATGTGCCCATGAACATTTCAGGAGCTCTTCCAGCTTAGGCATCATCTCAAAATATGCCTTTTATTCTTCTTTATTTATTGAGAAAAGGACCTGGAGTAGGCAGTGGACACCAGGTGAATTGTGAGTCTACTGTGTGCTATCAGTGCTATAAAAGCACACTGGATATGGGGTTGCTTCAGGAGAAGCCTGGACAGTAGACTGAGTTATTGGTCACCTTTACTCTCTGCTGGTGAGGCTGTTATCCAGTCTTGAGTCCTCCCGTTGAAGTGGGATGTCGAAGAGCTGGAGGAGGTCCAGAAGAGAAGCAAAGATATAGAGCACGTGGCCTACAAGAAGAGGCTGAGGGAGCTTTGCTTTCTGTCTCTGATAGAGAGGAGGCAAATGAGTGATCCAGTGGTAGCCTGTGACTACTGCCAGGGATGTTCTGAAGACAATAAAGACAAATGCTTCTGTCCAGATGGCAAAACAAAATTCCATGCATAGGGAACTGGGAGAGTCAGCTGGAGAGCTGGGAAAACATTTTTATTGGGAAGATAGTGCAATACTTGAACATGTCCCAGGTAGCAAGGGATTTCCCATTTTGGAGGTTTTTCAAGGACAAAGCTACAGCAATCCTTATCTAATGTTGGTGATAGTCCAGTCTCTTGCTAAAAGCAGGACTTGGTAACCTCCAGAGATCCTCTTTTTTTTCTTTCTTTCTTTTTTTTTTTTTTCTTTCTTTTTTTTTTTTCTTTCCACAGGCTTTCAGCTTCTTAAAGGAGGAAACACAAATCTTTATTTTTGCCTTGTGTTGCAAAAGGATGACAAGAATACATTGGGATGCTCCTGTCTTGATAATGTTAAATCACCTGTTGTGAAATGCAGAGAAATGTACTCTTTTCTTTTTCTGATTGTTTATTAGATGTCTGTGTACTTTATTTCCTACAGTTTTCATGCACTCAAGTGTCCTGCTTCCATCAGCAATCTCTCCAGAGCATCAGTTCCTAGCCATCTGGCAGCAATCACTCTTCTGTGTGTTTGGATATAGGATCTTCCATAGGAAGAAGCCTGTTTCCCCAGATTATTTATAAGGTGCCATGGGCTGAGCTGTCAAAACCAAGGTACAGGTTGGTGCAGTGTTCAGGAAGGAGGAGAAATCATCGAAGGATTTGTCATACTAGAAGCTGTGACTTCCAGGATGGCTTGGGATCTGGGGGAGGAAAAGTTAAGTGGATCAAGTGGGAGGAAAAGAATTGGGGATTAAAGATTTTGATCCTGGACACAGTTCCTGCACATTAATTGATTTAATTGATGCTTTTTAGGCATCACAGTTTCAAAGTCTGGTTTGTACTGCCAGCCCCTTGAGGTGTCACAAGATAATAGTGCTGTCGGTCCTGCACCCCCATCCTTCTTGAGTGGGGCCCATGCTGTGCCCCAGATACGGCTGCAGTTGCATTTCCATTCTCAGAAATCCTCTGGAGAGCTTGGTGTTCAGACTGCCAATAGCAAATATGTTTTCTTCCAGGGATAGCAGCATCTGACTCTTACTGCAACCACAGCTATTTTGGAAGAGAAGTGAAGTGCAGGGAACCCATTGTAAATAAAAAGCCCCCCTACACCCACGCCAGCCTTGCGGGCTGGGACCTCAAGCTCTGCACTGTTTCCTTGTTCACTCTGTATCAGTTTCCCACTCTCCTCTGAGCTTGGATCCCTGCTGTTTCTCCCCAGGCTGAGACATATACACACAGTGCTCTGCAAAGCTAATACAATTATCCGTGTGTCAATATGCTGCCACGGTCCCATTTGGTCCCACTGGGATCTTGTTGATATCTCACTGCTGAGCTGAATGTTACTTCTGCACGGTTCCTTCTTGTTTACAGCCAGCATCAGCATCCGAACAGCCTGGGCTTGCTCTAACAGCTTTAACCTTGCCATCTCGTGTTGTCCTGATTTCTCTTGTGTGAGACTGTTGATAGGCCTGATTCCAGTACGTCTCCGTTGGTTGAGAAGTCCAATCCCTTAACCGTTTTATTTGATGGATAAGCCTGTGTTGCTTGGCGGTACCTTGCTGAAGTAGGAAGCCAAGTACTGAGCTGTGCTATAGGCAAGACATGAATGTGGGCACAGAAGGAATAAAGGCTTTAAATTTTTCTTTTTTGGCAGAGGGATCTTGAAAATATATCATGTGCAGGGAAACAGTATCTGTGTAAGGTAGCTCATGGTTTCAGACTCAAAAAATAACTTCCCTGCATCCTTCTGCCTGTTCTTTTGCTGTCCCTATTGATATATTTTCCTCTCTCACTTTATACACAAAAGTCTAAAACATCCATCTAAAACTTTTCTTTGTGGTGTAACAGCATCCTCACAAACTTGTAGGTCAGGTTATCAGAAAGAGAAGCTTTAAGAATTGGAAGAAATTTGTCTGGCTCAGAGCTACCTCCTGGCTCAGCTCTTAGGGTTCAACCACAAACTTGCTGTATTTGAGTAAGCATTTTGGGCTGGCCACCAGGTCTACCTCCTCCATTGCAATTGCCCTGGGGTTTCTTGTGACCACAAGTAGCTGAGGGCTTGGATTAATGTTTTATTCAATATAATTATGTTTGGAGTGGCTGAGGATTGTCTCATACCACAGAAGTTAAGAATCAGCCTGCTCTCTGGTGAGATTGTAATGTGGTCACTAGAATTGTATTAGATTAGACAGATCTATCTATCTCCAGGGAGCCAGAACTATCTCCTTTTTCCAATGCACATGGGCCAGTCAAGTTCAATTTATTGCGATTTTAAAGCCTGGTTTGTCATCCAACACCAGGATGTGACATGGCTGTAAAAGGAAGATCTCGTTCATCAGCTTTTATGTGTGTGTTTTGCAGTACCCATCAAATTCAAATAGCCTGCATCTGATCCCAAAAGTACTAATACAATTATACTGGGAAAGAAAATAAGTTTTATGTTTGGCTTGCCCTTCTACCTTTTCCACTGTTGAAGCTGATATAAGAGAAATGAGCTAAGAAGGAAACTTAGGAAATGGTAATTTTTTGATTGATACCAAAATTATCCTAGCAGAAGGATTTTTGGTTTAAAAATGGATGTTATATTGGGTTGGTATCTGATGAAATATATTCCTGGTGACATTAACCTGTGTCAAGCATCTTTGTAGCAGAGGCCATTCTTTACCATCATGTTTTTACCATCTCCACTATGGACTTGCTGTCTTCTTGTTACATCTTAGTAATGCCTGAGAAGTTGTAGTGACTTTAGTACACAAAACAAAAGTTACATCCCAAACTGGTGTGGATCTGCTGGCAAAACACCCAGAGGAGGGATGCAGCCATGCTATGAGAAAAAAAAAAACCAACACATTTTTTTCCAAGCGTTGGTTATTTAGATAAAAGAATGGACACGTGCTGGGTTCATTTGCAACTAGAGAATAAAGACTATAATGTTTCATTGCCAGTAGGCGATATTGCTGGCATGTCTTAAGTGAGATACAGCTATATTGCTGCAAACCCTTTTCAGTGCAGATAAAGTCACAGCTGGAAGTCTGGGGTTTCAGTCATAGCATAATTGATTGTGGAAGGGATCTCTGGAGGTCATCTGAGCCAACCCCTCGCTCAAAGCAAAGCAAACTTTGAATTTAAATCAGGTCTTCTGGAGGATCCCATGGAAATTTGATTGAAACTGTTAAAGTCAGAGCGAGAGGATAGTAGATTATATGCTTCGAGGAATAATTCAGCACAAACAGTTCTCTAACTAGGTTTCTCTTTCTTTTTAATTCCTGTGATTACATTAGTGATGTCCCAAAGTAGGAAACTGGTGAATGCTTTCAGCCCTGTTTAACTGAAGAAATGACTTTGATTTTATTCATTTGTTTGTTTATTTAGACTGGATTGAGCTGAAGATACAAAACTCTGATTGTAGGGGGAGAGTGAGAGTTAAACTCGCTACAGCTGACACCTGCTGTGAAAGAGTAAAGCAAAATGGCAAGAAATGTCCATAAACAGTGTAAAATGTGGAATCAAAGAAACCTCATCTCAGAGAGAAATGTGCCCCAAGGACTCCAAGTCCAATTTGCATCTGGTCAAGTACTCAGTTGCTGGAGGTTGACAGCACCTTCCATTTTACTACTTCTTGTTTTGGAGTTGTTTGGTGACTCATTTGACTCCTTTTAGCTCTCCACTGCTCACTGGTGAGGAGGGTCACATCAGCCCCACACACAGTGCAGAATTATTCCTGCAGTTTCGTGGTTCCCCTGGTTGCTGCCGTGATGGTTGAGAAGCACAAAGGGCCGGAGTCAGTTTGCTGATGGGAGCACTGGAGGGAGGAGCTTCATTGGACTTAGTATTACAAAATGTAAATCTGTGGAGATGTTGTGCAGATCGGCAATGATTAAGGGAGTTCAGAAGGAATCCCAATTCCCCAAATCACATAATTTCCCATATGATGTAAAACTGATGAGGATAAGTAGTGCCATATGGGAAAGACATCCCAGGAGAGCTTGGGCAGAGTTTGTAAGTACCTATGGCACTTCCTATGTTTGCTTAAAGATCTCTAATGAGACCAGAATTTTGACATTATATCCTCTTTTGGAGGCCACAAGAAGCAGGAAAGCTTAATGACTAGAGATCTTCAGCCATAAATGGAGAAATAAAGTCACTTAACTTTCAAGCTGAACAGTGCCAAGAGAAACAAGCAGCTTTGGGAGTTTGTGAAGAGCAAACCTCCCTGGTCAGCCTCAATTACTACTTTTGGCTAATTAGTGGAGTGAAGGTGATGAGGATAAAGCAAAGAACTATATTTTAGCAGGGCATTTAGGTTTGTGCTTTTGGGAATTTAAGGGAAAAAAAAAAAGACTAATAAGCTTAGAGCAGAAACATCCAGTATTGTATATTGCATCTCTAACTAAAAAGGGCAATGTGTGGCATGATTTTGCATCCTGAAGGATATTCCCTTGGTCCAGTGTTGGAGTCTTTATAACTAACTCAGTTGGAAGGTGAAATGACAAGTTTTCTCCTGAGTTCATTTACATGGGCAGAAGAGAAGGGAGAATGTGGAGGATGCAGCCTGCCTTTCTACATGTGGCCCTTGTAAGCCCTTAAGAGACAAACTTAGATTGTCCAGGGAAGGGGATGCCTTGATCATGTTCCTGGATAGGGGAAGAACCCACAATAAGATTTCTGGTTGCATCTACTGTTGTCAGACAGTGTCCTGATTCTCTGTATCACATCAGGCCCTTGGCTTTAGGAGCGATGATTAACTCTTCCTGACTGAGACAGAACGTTGTGGACCTGCATCAAGCCAGTGGGTTTAGGAAGTAGTGGGATGGAAGGCAGAGCACTCTGTCTGGAAGCACAGACTGTTGTTGCTTGTTTTTTGTTAAATACTGTTGTTACCCACTATGAAGCATTAGCTTAATTAACTCAGGGACAAATTCCTCTGTCTTGGCAAAGTCCATCAGCATCCAAGGAGTTTTTGGTCCATGTTACAAATATGAAAATGAGATGAAGATTTATTTGGATACAGTCTAATCACAGAAAAGCCAGCCTGTCTCAGAGATGAATGTACTAACAATTTCAAGAGTAGACAAATTGTTACTCTACCCTTCTATTGCTTGTCTGATGTGAGGCTAAATTGACTCAAAACCCTCTTTTTTTTTACTTTTGCTTATCAAAGGTGAATGACATCCTGTAATTAAATGCAAAAACAAGCACTTATGCACACACATTTAAAAAAAAAAAAAAAGAAAAAAGAAAAAAAAAAAGGAACAAACCCCCCCTTGTCAGGCTTTTATCACTGCCTTGTATTATCTTCTATTGATATTCCTGGTCTGACATTTTTAGATAATGTGGTCTCATCTTGGGGTTCGTGGATTCCAGTTCCTCTGCTGTGGTGTGTTCTTTCATGGTTAGAATTTTCTGAATTTACAGCATTAAGATTGTCCTAATGATAGAACCAGAGCACCCAGCTTTCCTTATTCATGCAGTGTGATTTCACTCTTTGCTCTTAATGTTATTTATCATGGTTAGTCTGGTCTCATCCTCTGCCTCCAAAAGTAGGTGATGACTAATGCTTCCAAGGAAGGAAGGATAACAGAACCTCAGGCAGCCACAGCTGATTTCAGCCTGGTTTTTGTCTTTGATATTATTCATCCTTTTACCCCTTCCATTTTAAGTTGCCATTCTTGAAAAAAATGATGTTATGCTAGTGCCTAGAGTTTCATAAAAGGTAGCTGAAAAATTGAAGAGAATTAAGAATAAATGTATATGAATGAATCTAGACAAGTCTGCTTTTTACATTGAGTTTAACTGATACTTAAATTAAATGGTTTTATTTGATTTAACCAATGACCTGGCTGTGTTCTGAAGGGATCTGCATAAGGAAGAGAGGCAGGTCTGTAATGCAGATGACAGGAGTGTGACAAAATCCAGTGGTTGTAAGTGGAGTTAGATAAATTTAAAGCCAGACATAAAGGGGAAACAGTAATTATGGTGCTTAATTGCTTGACCAAACAATTTGTCTAATGCTGTGGTGGATTCTCCTATACTTGCATTCTTTCAGTTAAGGCTACGTGTACTTTAAAACAAAGATTCTTTAGCTCTACAAAAGCCTCATGGAGTAATAGTTGGATAGAGTTTAGTGCCCTGCAAAGTTCAGAAGGGTAGACAAGATGGTCAGTGAGAAGATTTTCAAAGCAATGACTGATGTAAGGAAGATTTGGGAGATTTTTGTCTGCGGTGGGGCAGTGAATTTGGGAAAGGGATGTTGCTTGGTGAGGAAGGAGTCATAGGAAAAGTTTCTAGCAGCCAGACCAGGAGCAGAGCTGTGGAGTTACTGCTGACCAAGGAGGAAGGCTGTGTGGGAGTGGCAGGCAGGGGGATCTGGGACACTGATAAGGAAGCAAGAGGTTGCCGTCCCTCTGGGAGGGTTCCCAGGGACATGAGTTCTGATGACAAAATTCTGTCTTAAATGTTGAGTGGCTAGCTTTATTCAGGTTTGCTAGGAAGGGGCTCAATGAATACAAACCATGCCAGGTAAATGATTTCCTTGGAGCAGAAATGTGGGATCACCTGTGAATTTGAGCTACAGTTTAACTTTTCAGTGAGAACTGTGTGATTGAGCAGCAGAGGGATCAGGCCCTTTGCTTTTGGCATCCAAGGAGCAGTTAAGTGGTTTGTCCAGCAAAAGGCTGGGGAGACTCACCATTTTCCAGTGTGGGGGGATTGTTTTTGAAGAACCAAAGGGATCAGATGAGGTTTGATGGGTTTTTTTCATTCCATCTGCTATTGTGCTTGAAGGAGGTGGTTGCTGCATTCACCATTGGAAGTGGGTAATGCAGTTATTGTAAGACCTCCATCTCTGATAACCAAGATAAGCAGATGCACTTTGCCACATTATCCCCTTCTGGTGTGCATGCTCCTAGGGTGTTTTTTTCTGGTCCTGCTCCTTGTTTTCCTCCAGCCCACCCATCTTGTTTCTTCTTTCATTGTGTTTTACCTGGTCCTTGGTTTATTGAAGCCTCCAGTATTCAATAGTTTGTTCTTTTTATTCTCAGAGTTTCTCAGTGACTTTAGCTTTCTTGCAACCACGGTCTTCTGCAGTCCCCCACATCAGGTTAGCAACTTCTAAAATCAATACCGTTTATTGTAGAACTGGCAGAAAAAACTTTTTTTGAGGAAACACCTCAAAGACAAAAGTGAAACTTTCTGGTTGTGTTTGGCTAGCCAGAAAAAGCACTGCCTTTGCCTATTGGAGGCTCATGTCCAAGTACAGAAACCACAATGACGCAGAGGTGGTGGCAAGTGTAAGAGTAAGTTTAGAGTCAGAATATTGGTTAAAAGCTCAAGATTCCTTGTGTTCGTTTGATTTCTTGTCCGTATCACTAAATGTTCATCTGTTTTGCTTCCAGAAAGGTTCTGATTGAAAACCTGGCAATAATGCAGGGCATGGTGAGGGAGCACTAATGGCTTTGTCTGAATTAGCCACAGTGCTCTACCATGGAGAAGTCTGCAGAGAGGTGGGGAGCTGTGCTCATCTGCAGGCTACTGTGCCTTATATTTTGCCTTGCTCTTGGCTTTTTACCAGATTTTACAAAAAAAAAAAAGTGTGGAAAGTAACAGCAAACCCAAGAGTTTAGCTTCAGGTGTTAAAAAGAGATTTATTAGTTTTCTTGTTTTGTGATTTTGCAAAGTAGTTAGGCTAAATTTAATTGAGGCGAGGGAGCTGGGGCTGGAACAGGCGAGGAAAGGGAACTTGCTGAAAACATTGTGAAGGCAGATAGCAAAAATGAGTGGCAGCAAATGCATAACAGAAAATTGGGGGGGGGGGGGGGGGGGGGAAGGGGAAGAGAAAAGGCTAATTCTGAAACAATTAGAAAATACCACCATGGCCAAACCAAATGTGCTAGAGGGTGGCTGAGGGGGAGCTATGTGCCAGCTTACAGTCAGCAACTGAGTTACTGCAGTGTGGTCTTTACACTCCCAAGCTGTCCATAAAAGCAGTCTGCTTTTTAAGCGCATTCATTGAGATTCATATTGTCCTTAGCTGTCCCCAGCACTCTGCAACCTGGCTATTGGGGCAGATGTTTGTGGCTAGTTCATGGCCCAGCCCATCCCTACCATCAATCTGGCAGACCATGAGAGCTTAGCATGACCAAGGTGTGCTGCTTGAGAGGTAATTAAGGAACAACTAGGCAGCAGCCATAACAGGAATGATGTTAATCTGGTCAGTACTGGGATTTTCTTTGCATTGAATCAATATGGAGGTAATGTCCAGGGTCTAAGGGTGCTTCACACAGCAGGATGCTCTTTCATATGAGATGTCAAGCCAAGTGCTGAATATTTGTCAGAATAAAACTCCAAAGATGCTTTTAGCAATGGGTAAGATAGTCATCTTTGGATGTAATAACTCTGCAGAGTGCAGATTTGTCCTGTTTAGCTCTTAAGGCTGAGCACTCCTACTCTTAAAACTTAGATAGTTGCCCAAGTTTATTGCTGCATGTTACATTTTTGAAGGATATGGGAGGAGGAGGCAGCAATGTAGAAGAATCCTACTGCTCGTGAGGTAGTCATTTTCTAGGTCTGCCAGGGCTGGCGTTGGCAACGGGAAGTCCCAGGTGGTGGGAGTGCGGTCGCGTGTCCGCTGCCCCCACCCAGCGTGGCTGGTTTCCTCTCTGGCCCTGTGGGGACAACCTGCCTTTCACTTCTTGCTTTCAGAATGATGCTCTGCACTGCTAATGTAAGGTCGGAAGGCAGGCATATAGGGGAGGAAGGTTGTGTCTTTGTAGCTCAGCCATGGATACCTGTCCATCTCCAGGGAGCCCCTGCCATGCCCCCACCTGCCTCAGTTCTAGCCAGGCCCAGTGGCTCCTTTTCACTAGTTTCAGAAGTCTGTCACAACAGGCTCATTTTTCAGTTGTAGGGATCATGAAACTGCTTCATGCGCCGAGCAGTCAGACTACAGAGTGAGGAAGAGCCACAAGAGTTGGGGATGATAATTGGTCCTTGCCAGTTTCTCTTTCACACAAGGAATGATGGAGGTGAAAGATGACCATTAATTTTCTGTCTCTTTGTGTTGGGTAAGACATTGAGACTTTAAGTTGAAATGACTCCTTAAGTATGAAACTTGTTACTCAGAGTAAGCTTATTGGGCTGGACTAGATATACATATACATCAGCTTTAATTGTCACTGGTGTTAACTGGAGTTAGGGTCCCCAAACTACCATGTGTAGACCTTGCTCCTTTGCCCCCAGACTGACTCAGCATTTCTAACAGCAGAGTGCTAGACAAGGCTATCCATGCAGGAACCCACAGGACTGCTTTCTCTAATTGACACCCAGGAGTCTTCATTGGCTTCTTTGATGAAGGACCAACTAAATTTACTCCATCATGAAGCTTGTAGGATGCAGATACTTTGCCTGCCAGGATGATTTGGCAAAATGGCTCTGCTTCGAAGCCCCAACAGCTTAGTCTTGACATTTCTAGTGATGTGTGAGCCGAAATTAGGAGAAAGGGGAAATGAAGAGTGTCTTCTGCTTTATCTTCTCTAGGTAGACTTAAATATGCTATTGAATGTGCTTTCTTCCTGCCTAAATATTCCATGTAATCCTGGGGGCTGGTTTTCTTCTCAGAGAAGCATGTGTCCATGGAAATCTTAGCTGTGAATGTACCAAGAGCATGCCCAGCTAGGCTGGGAGTGGATGTGTAGCTGCCTTCCTGTGTGGTATCAATATGCTGCATGTGGCTGCACTTCTCAGCTTTGGAAACACCTTGTCAGGTGCTGTTCAAATAGACAGCATGACCACGGGGTGTGTCAGAATAGTTAGAGCTGTAGCACTGTGGACTTTGGTAATGATTTCACTCCAAGGGGTTCTATACCTGTCAGAGGTCACCTTTTGTCTGTCCCCTTTCCTCTCCCCACCCCGAGCTCAGAAGACTGTTCACCCCAGCTAATGTAGCCTTTGCTCACACACTTGGCAGAGCTACAACTCTCTCTTGCATCTCAGCCCCAGCAGATGGAACGTGCTGCTGCACTTAGAGACCACCTCTTTGCCAATCCAGCAGCCCCTTTGCTCTGTCCCGTTGTTCCCAGATGGAAATGTTTTTCTGCAGTGACAGTCTGCTCATGTCTCCCATGACTTGGTGCTATGTCTTGCACTGACCTTTTTCCAATATCAAAACACATCTTTCCTGACTGAGACACCTCCTGGTTTTGGTGACCTTGAGGAGTCCTGACACCAAAGCAGAGCATAGGCAGAAGCAACATGGTACTCAAGAGCTCCAAAATCAGTGTTGGCTTTTCTCTGTGTGAGGTCTTCATTTCTTCATCAGCTCTCAAACCCAGCTCTGTAAGATCATCTGATGGTACCCAGCAAGTGTGGTCTGTGTGCAGTAAAAAGCTCTTGTTCATTGCAGTCAACAGGGTTTTTTTTATGGACAACATTTTCAGCAGTGTCTCAGTACAGTTCTCAAAAGTGATGTAGGCTTTTAGGAGGCCAAAGCCAAGATTTTAATAAATAAGTAATGATTTGGGCTGCCTCTGTTTTCTGCTACACAAGTCAAGATGTCTAAAGGAGCCTGGTTGTCAGCAGTTGTGTATTTCTGGCATTTTTTCAAAACTGACAGGCTTTTAAAATATCTTAAACTGGGCATTCAGAAATGGAGGCATCAAGAATGATTAGATGCTTTTGAAATCCTTTTTCTTAAAAGTTTGAATGAAAATGACTGGGACATGAGGTCCTAAATGCCATGTGAAAAAGTGCTAAAGGTCTGTTTTGGAAGTGTGTCTGCCTATCTGTGACTACATTTGTTCCCAGAGCACCTGTACTGTTAGACATTAATGTACTCAAAAAGCCTACCAGGGAAAGGCACATATATCACTACTCTGTCAAATGGATGGTGGGATTGATGGGCTTCTCCAGGGTGTCAGCATCTGTCTGCTTTGGTTTGAAGAGGGAAAGAGCAACACTTCTTGCAAGCATCAGGGATGAGCCAATCAGTTGTTCTGGCCTCCTGGGGAAAGAATGGCAAGTTTGTATCTTGAGTCCTATCCATTAGGACCAATATGTTGAAATTATGTTAAAGGATTTTGTAGATTGGATTTTGGAAAGGGACAAAGCAGTAGTTTTGCAACTGTTACTGCCTCAGTCTGGATTCCTAATACACACATGACTCTCTTTGCTTTTCTCCCAGGTCTGAACCATGGCCCACCCATCCTGGCTGCCGCCCAAGAGTACCAATGACCCTGTTGGTCATGTTACTGCAAGGATGGAGACCACACATACCTTTGGGACTCCCAGCATCTCCGTGTCCACTCAGCAGACGCCAAAGAAGTTTGCTCCTGTTGTTGCCCCCAAGCCAAAGTACAACCCGTACAAGCAACCAGGAGGTGATGGTAAGTCTTTCATGTTTTAGGAAGGAACCCCAACTGTTTAATTCAGATGAGTGTACTGCTAATGAAGGCTGTTCTTTGTTGATGAGTTTGTGGGAGCATCCCTGTTTCAGATAGTTCAAATGAAGAAGAATGTGTAGGTATCTCTTACCCCTGCTCTGGCTCACTACCCCCGAGAGATGCAGGAGGGGACGGGATAGATCTTCCTTGTTTTTAGTTGGAAGCAGATGTCCTGTGTCCAAGACAGATGCTCTTCAAGACTGATAAGTCTTCAAGGGGTTTTGCTTATTTGGTGTCTGCTGGCATGTGTTGATCCAAGGAGCTGTGGCTAGACAACAGCTTTCAGTGTTGGTTCTTTCATGCCAGCACAGTGAGAATCCTTTACAAACATGGGATTGAGCTGTGGGAGAATAAGTATAAATGGAGTGGTAGGGCATAAGAATGGGTTTAGGAGAACTTCCTCTTCAGCCTGGTTTGATTAATTTTTACTTTTATTCTTTTCCCTCTACTGTGGAACACTCTAGAATATGAAGTAATTTTATTGTGTAATTCTGAGGGTATTTACAAGACCATTGCAATTGCCTCTGGAGCTGTTATGTCAGTAAAATAAATACCTGCCAGTCACTGTGTCCCAGCCTTCCTCTGCCTCCTGCTATAAAAGTCCTCCTCTCTTCAGGTACTTGAGCAGTGGCTATGGGAGTTGGGTTCCTGGCTTGTGGAGGGCAGGGAGTTCCCAGCAGCAGGAACACACAGCTGGGAGCACCTCTGGGGTTTGCTACTGAAAACCTGCCAGTTGGAACACCTGAGGTGCCCCTAGTCGACTGTGGAGTGTATGATGGAATCTTACTGCAGCAGAAACAAAGTGGAAGCCAAGGATTTTAGGAGATAGTGGTAGCAGTCTTGGCAGAGTCGTGACTTCTGTGTTCCTGGTGATTTACAATGATTAGAAATGGTTGGAAAACTCTTTCCTCTCCTTCTCTTCATCCTCTTCCCAAAGAAGAACCCAATTGCATTCCAAAAAATTGCCAAATCACCTTTTGATATTTTGGTTTTGAATGCTCTGCTTTGTTCCATCACCACTTTTCCCTATTCTGTGTTGAGTGCAATAAGATAGTTGTAATCTGTATTTTTTTCCCCCTTTTTCTACTCTATCTTTTGAAAGCATATGCATTTTCAGGAAGACTACAGAATAATGGAAAGGAGAAAGAAAAGCAAAGCAGCATATTCAATCTTGTACTTAAACGATTTTCTAAAGTTAAGGATGTGTTATAGGGAAGTTGAAAAAGTCTGACAAGTGTTTTGTGTGGTTTTTGTTGGCTTTTTTTGTTGTTTTTTTTTCTTCTCTGCTGCTCTAACTTTGGAGAATTCAGAACAAAAAAAGAAAATGTGTTGGAGGGGAAAAGCGAAGTCATATGCACCTGTTCTGTTGCCTTCAGTAACAAAACATTAGCAAGTAAGAGGAAGACATTTGGAATTTGAAAAGTAAAAAATAATCCATTTCTGAACTACTACAATGAAAATGACACCTTCAAGTCAAGTGGAAAGTCTTATTTCTCTAATTCTCTTGAAATGTAAAATAATAATGGGAAATGACACCTTTTTCTTGGAAAGCTGTTGTTGATCAGCCACTGCTTTTTTTTGTGTGTGTAAAATTTCTGTAAGCCTTAATTGTTGGTGCTTTAATATTTGTAGATCCAAATACGTTTGACTTGGGAACATTATCACTTTCTAAAAAATTATTTGTTTCTTGGCATTTGAGGAAGGAAGCTTTCCCTAAGAGCAGAACAGGCACTGCAGGCTGAGGAGGAGAGACAAGGCATGCAAAAAATTCTCTACAACCCTAACTACCTGGTCCTGCAAGCAGCTGAGCATTGACAGGTCTGTTAGAAACTGGGAGGTGCCAAGAGTTCACAGGAGGTCTTCTTCAGTGCCAGGCCTTTGACTTGTCTGGTACTAGGCTTTTGGAGATCCCATCATTATCTGACAGGTCTGGAAGAGCTAAGGATTGGTCAAGACCTGGTCAGCGGCTGGCTTAGTGATGTGACATCACACCTGCAGCTTAAGCTAATCCACTGACAGAAGGTGACACGCTGCTGGATAGTTTCAGCAGCCAGTGCAAAGCCATTAGCTAGCCATATATAACCCTGAGAACATGAGGCTTCTGGGATCTGAGAGGAGGACAGTGAGAAAATATTTAGCCCAACATGCTTCATTCACTTTCTCTGGCTCCTTTCTCTCCTCCAGGCTCCCTAATTGTTTTTTCAATTATTTCTATTGTTTTTGCAGCAACAATTCAGCTTGGGAGATAGCTCCATGCCCCACTGGTTCTCTGCATAAAGGGACACCATGAGTCATTTTGCTCAAGTTTGTTCTCTATGGGTCACAGGTCTTTCCCGTCTGGTCAGCTGAGTCTGTAGGTGAAGGAGCTGCAGCATCCCCTTGCCACCCCCATGTGTTTTCTGCCTCCACTGCATTGCTGGAAGCACGTGAGTTTTCCACCTGGTGTGTGGGCAGTGGGCAGCCCAGAATCCTTCTGCTGGAGAGCAGTGGTGCCACTCCAAGGAAGGGCTGTCTCAGGCTGCTGTGGGGCAGAAAGTGGCTGGGCACATCCCAGCCTGGAGGACATCCCAGCCTTGCCTGCCCCAGCGTGTTGCTGGGGTTGGTTCCCTGCTGCAATAGGCTGCAGTGGTGGTATTGGGAATCTCCCTGGGAAACTGGTAAGTTCTGTCCCTGTAAATTTTTCAGTTTGTTGCTTTTAACATTTGGGAAAATGCATCGTCTGGCCTTGTGGTTCTCTGATATTTTGTAGGGATGTCACTCGCACGTAGAGGGTCTGCCTAGCTGGTCATATTTGTGGTTTTATTTCTTGGTCATGTTGAAAGCGTAGGGGGAAGACATTGGAGTGACAGAAATGCTTTTTTTGGTGTCCCACCAAAGCATTTCCTTGGTCTCACCTTGACTTTAATTTTGTGTCATTTCCTCTCAAACCACCCTGACACCTGCACAAAAATCAGTCAGAAGGTGCTGATTGAAAGCAACTCCATGGAATTTCATAATAAGTTGGAGATGGTTGAATGACTGCAAAAAAAGTGGAACTGCAACAGCCAACAGTTTATAAACCAGCAGCATTTTAATGTGACTTGAAGCACTCAAGGCATGTGCGGGTTAGGCCAGCTAAGTGAGCAATTTTCCTAGCAGAGCCAGTCCCCCTCCTCACTGTTTGCCAGGCTGACTTGCTGTGACTCTTTTCAAACTAGATTTATCAACTCATCAAAGCAGAGACCATGTCTTGCTGTCACAGGGATCTGTTTGGGGGCCCCTGGGTATGAGTGCAGTAGTAGTAATGATGATGATGACAATAATAATAAATAAGACCACAGCTATTATTAGCATCCTGCACAGGTCTCTGATGTGCAGCCAGCTGAAGCAGCAGGCGCAGACGTGTTTTTTCAGGTCCTAGAAACACCAGACCAGACTTGCTGTGGTCTGGGCTGGGTTTTTGGAGGATTTAGTGCTGCTGCTCCCCATTGTGACAGTTCATGGGGGATTAACCTTGCCTGATCCTGGGAGGCATGAGCACTGCAATCCCTGGAACCTACAGGTGCCTGACATCTTACACAACTCTGCATTTACTCCAGAGAGGAAGGAGAGCTATTTGAGTCTGTTTTCTATAAGTATGCATGGGGAGGAAGTGTAGCTGCTAATGAATTAGACTGGTAATCAAAATTAGATGTCCAGATACTTGAACAGTGGCTCTGAAAGTGTATAATCAGGGCCAAGGGTGATCCTTGGATGGAGCTGGATGTGTCTGAAGTTTGAGCGCATCTTCACCTCATGCTGGGAGAAAATGAGTTCTGAAATGGATGTAACATCATCCAGCCACAGGGCCCGATAATCCACTTCTTATATCTAGCTTCTTTCTCTGTGCTTACGTGTTTGGTGCTATCTACTTTCATCCTCTGTTCATAAGCAGACTGGATCCAACAGCATGTGTAACGGGTATTGTCCTCTCTGCTCACTGAGAAAAAGAATCTCTTCAGTAAAATGTCTTTTTCCAAGGAGACAATATTCATTCTGTTTCCTTTGGAAGTACTGGATACTCCAGCACTGGAAGTGCTCAAGGTCAGGTTGGATAGGGCTTTGAGGATAGAATCATAGAATGCTAGGGGTTGGAAGGGACTTGGAAAGATCATCTAGTCCAACCCCTCTGCCAGAGCAGGATCACCTCGATCAGATCACACAGGAACATGTCCAGGTGGGTTTTTAATGTCTCCAGAGAAGGAGCAACCTTATCTAGTAAAAGATGTCCCTGCCAATGGCAGGGGAGGGTAGATTAATTAAGTGGTCTTTGATGGTCCTTTTCAACCCAAAGCTTTCAGTGATTCTATGGTTGCCCTCCCTCTTTCCTCTGCCTCTTATTTCTCTCCTGCTCTCCAGTTTTTACACTCAGATTGGTGTTTCTACACCTACAACAGAGCTGGGGCCTTGGTGAAATGCTGCCACACAGCTGTTCCCATCTATGCTGGGCTCAGGAAGGTGGAAAGGATTGAATACTTGCAGATGAAGCAAATTCCCTTTCACCCTCTTTTTCCTAGTCTCAAAAGACAGGCCCTGGCCCTCCGGGGCTGACTAAGGAGGTGTCTGGTCAAAGTGAGGCCAGTGATGTTTGAAGCCACCAGCTTTATGCACGCTGCCATAGACGTGGTGTCAGACACACCAGCATGGGCTTGCACACTTTGTGGCACAGGAGGAGAGTGGCAGCTGCTCCCAGATGAGGGCCACTGAGCAGGGCAGTGTGGTGTGCTGGGACTGTGAAAGGGGTTGTGAAGCCAAAATCAGAGATTTCAAAAACACATTAAAATCTGTTGTTGGCCTGAGGCACTCAGAAAAGCCAGAGTTGGGGCTCTTCAGGCTGTCAAATGGCTTGAGTGCAGTGAGTGGCAAGACTTGTAGTATGATTTTTCCTTTGATTTGGATCCTTTTGGTTTCAGTCTTGCTTTCATAACCATAGAAGCTCTTTTCCTTGCCTTTCCCCCTCCCCTCTAAACAAAACTGTGCAAAACATGAAGCAATACAAGTCCAGAACTGCTGATATAGGTTGATCACATAAGGTGAGCCCTAGGAGGCTTCTACCCAAGCCCAGCTGGGTTGCAGGGTTGAGCTTTCCAGTCCAGTATACACAAGTACTGCCACAGCTCCCTGAGGGCCAAATATCCCTCCTCTGTCATCATATGTGGTCACTAGAAGGGTGATTTGATGGTGGCAGATAAGGGAACAAGTCCATCCTCACCTTTGATTTGGGAAGTGTCAAATCATTGCCTGGCACTCAGGACGTCTCCTGCTTCTGCAGAGATGACTGTTTTCACTCCCAAGAAACCAAGTTCCTCATAGTCTTGCAACGTCTTTCATTTCTACAAATCCAACCATTCATGTTTCTCAAGCTGCCTGAGACAGACTGAAGTATCACAGTGCCAACCCTGGCCAGAAATGGCTGTACAGACAGTGTCCCTCCCAGGACGGTTGGTTTACAGAGCTGCAGAGCACTTGGATGTGCTTCTCTGTCACCCTCTGAGGCAACACTTTGTGAAGTTAGCCTCTTTAGCTTATGCTGCTGGGTCCTTCTAAGTTCGGTATTTATTAGTGCTAATGTGTTTTCCTTGTAATTGCCATCCTTGGTGAACATAGTACCTGCAAAAACAGTTAATGTGGATATGGATTTAATACTGGAAAGCAAGTGAAGGGATGAGAATCAAAGCTATGTGTTCTGTGATTCTCTGATCTCTTCTCTTCCTTTCCTCGGGTGCTGTTTACATCTGGTGAACAACAAGACTCGTGAAGGTCTTTGAGGTTTTCATTACTTTTTCTCTTAAGCCATCTCCTTCTATTTACCTTGGTTGAAGAAGAGGGCAAGTGACTCATGAGACAAGGCACAAGAGCAGGACCAGCTCCAGGGTTGAGGGTTACATGGTTGTGGATGCTTGAACCCAGCTGATCCAGGTTTCCCAGGGCTTGACTCTCCCTGCCTGCCTCCTCTTCATTTGTTTGGAGGCTCTTGAGCACTGCTGAATTACATTCTGCTATGTCTGCAGGGATCTGGGAGCATGAACTATCAGGCTGTTTATTACTTGGGTTTTGGTTTTTTCCATAGGCAGATATACCTAGAGGGCTTTGTCTACAGCAGCTGCGATCAGTAGTGTCTAATATTTGAAGCTTGTCTGTGCATTTATTGGACTAGACACTCCATGTTTTAACTGTGCTGTTCCCTGCTCTGCACCTCATAGAAGCTAACCAGGTCCAGAGTCTGTTCCTTACTTGGATGAGAGCCCTGTGAGAAAAAATTCAGGCTGACTTGGGGGATTCTGTGAGTTTCATATGTTTTTTTTTTAATGGTTGTCTGTGGCGGGTCTGCTCCATAGCAAGAGGAATCAGCACTGGTGGGAGGGCTGTGTCAGTTGAGGGGCAGAGAGGTGGCCCACCTGCTTCTTGGTGCCTCTCAGGAGCTTCTGCAGTGCCATGCGTGTGGTTGGAAGGAGGCTGGGGTGGGAGCAGTGAGCTGGCTCACCCAGTACAGGCTTTTATGCCTTGGCCAAGGCTCACAGGAGATCATGAGATCATTCTCTACTCTGCGCTGTAGAGGCCCCATCTAGAATACTGTGTCCAGTTCTGGGCACCCCAGTTCAAGAAGGATAAAGAGGTACTGGAGAGAGTTCAGCGCAGGGCCACCAAGATGATGAAGAGAGTGGAGCATCTCCCTTATGAGGAGAGGCTGAAGGAGCTGGGGCTTTCTAGCCTGGAGGAGACTGAGCGGAGACCTCATCAATGTCTATAAATATGTTAAAGATGAGTGTAGGGAAGATGGAGCCAGACTCTTCTTAGTGTCATCCAATGATAGAACAAGAGGCAATGGGAGTAAGTTGGAGCACAAGAGGTTTAGAGTGAACACAAGGAAATTTTTTTCACAGTGTGGGTGACAGGCTGGAGTGGGCTGCCCAGGGAAATTGTGGAGTCTCCTCCTCTGGAGACATTCAAGACCTTCCTGGATGTGTTCCTGGGTGACTTGGTCTAGCTCTGGCAGGGGGGTTGGACTAGATGATCTTTTTAGGTCCCTTCCACCCCCTAACATTCTATGATCATGTGATTTAGTCTTTTGTGGCCATGGAAGCAGAGGCTTGCTGTTTTGCTTGCTGTCTTGCATGTGCTGTGGGTTATGCACGTGGACTGTAGCTGCAGCCCATATGAGGCATGGGAATATGTTGTTACTCGGTTGGTTTGATACTGAATTTGAGTCCTGTGTGTACCGGAGTTTTTTTTTCCAGTGGGATCTGCTGGTCTCTGCGTCCTGCCTCTTGCAGCTCTATCACCAGCTGAAAAAAATCATTGATGCTCTGGTGGGGGAGGAGAGGAGGCAGCATCTCTTTGATGGGACAAAAAGAAAAGTATGCTGAGAAGTGCTCTAACCCTTTTCTGGTCCTGTCATTGCAATGAATGCTGTGGTCCCATCCCTCTCAGGATTGAGCTTGTGGAGATGAAAAACATAGCGGGAATAAAGAGGTAACCTTACTGTTGTAAATCATCCTGACTGTGCCTGAAGCACAGCTCCCATGTTACTGCTTGTGTTGTTTTTTTTTTTCAAGAAAGAAAGTGCATATTATAAACTTTCAAGTCCTTAATCCTTGCTCTCATTCTTCCATGTGTTTCTTGTGCTGAATGAAATGGAGCCGATGAAGCAATGCTTTGTTCATTAGTGTCAGAACAGCATCATCCACAGGCTCTTACAAAATACAGCCAGTGAAAATGAACTTGAAGCTCCAGGCCTCTTTGTGGTGGCTTTGCTACCTTCTACACAAGAGTATTTAAAGCACAAACAAAGCCCCCGAACCCTGCAAAACAAGCGGGAAGGCGGGGGTCCCTCATTAAGGGGTAGCTGCAAACCAGTTTGGAGCAGCCTTTCGGAAGTCTCCATTGATTTCTCTCTAATGACATCCTCTTCCCTGTTGGTTAAGAACCAAGTGAAACCAGTTGGAAACAAGTGGTGGTTCTCATTTGTGTAATAGCAGATTTAAACTGCCCCAAGCAAGCTGAGCTGTGTTGAAGAGGCGTGAGACCAAGCTGGTGTCTTTATGCCTGGCAGCATCCCTCTACTTGATAGCTTATGAGGCTTATGAGTTATGGAGGCATGGAGTTTTGCCCAGTTGTACACAGTGACCGGTGTCAGGACTTGTGATTCTCACCACTGTAAATAAACTGTCTCTGGGTGGGTCCTTCTGTTTTGATTGCAGTCATCCCAAAAGTTGTTATTGCTTGTAAAGGGTAATTGTGTCTGCATTTTTTAATTTTTTTTTTTCTGGAGACAAATATGTAGGTCTGTGCTCTTGGCTTTGCTCGCAGGATGAACATTTTCTTTTTGAAATACCATCTCAGACACTGGCACTGGGAAAAATGCAACAAAAACCAGGCACATAAAAACTATTATTAAACCACTATACTTATCTGTCGTTCACAAAATGTCAAGTCAAGCCACCAGGTTTTATTAACAATTCTGCCTGTGCTTTGTTAGAATTACAAATATTAAACCTTCACGGGCTCTGGAACACATTGCCTCTTATTTGGGAACAACCTGAAGTACTGTCTAGCCTTGTTTTTAATTCTGGTGAGTGAGCTCATATTTTCTCTGTTATTTGGTATCTCATAAAGCAAACATTACACTCTTCAGCAGGTAGACTTTTAATTTTTTCTGCCATGCCTTTTTTTTCTCATTTTCTTTTCCTCCTGTCTGTCTGTTCTTCCAAGATACTATATTTAATTTTTCCACTTCATTATTTCAAACATTGAATAGTGATTCATCTTTGCAGTGGCCTCTTCTGTGAACCACAATAGTTTGGGTAGAATAAAGAAAAAGGGCAAAAAAGGGAAGGGAAAAAGAGAAAAAGAAGCTGGTTCTGACATACACTGGAATGGAATGAAGCCATCTTTTTATAACTCAAATTGCAAACATCTGTCATCCACTATATCAAACCTACTTTTAAAAAGATAATGTTTGTCCTCTATATAGTTTTAAAGGGCTGTAGTGCTCAATCAAAGCAAGAGAGCAATGTTAATGCAGAAATAGCTTGATTTCAAGCAGGCAGCACTTGTCCCTTTTATTTTAATCTGAAATTTTAACATCCTCCAGATGCTAGTCAGTTAAAGAATAACAATTGTTATATGATGGTTAACAGTCAAATAATACACTTTTTTTTTCCCCTTGTTGACACAGTGCAGCTCTTCTATGCCTTGAAAATTGTTATAATAAAGGATTATACATATATTTTTTTTCCTTTCTCGGCCTAAAACCTTTTTACTCTTTCAAACAGAGAATACTGCTAAGTCAGAGCAACCAATAAATGTCTATTGGATTATATTACAGGTTGGTCTAATAAAAGGTTAGAAGAATGAATGAACAACTCTTGAAGCCACAGAAGCTGTGCTTGTAGCCAAAGAGCAGGCATTTTTGGCAGTGAATGCTACACAATTACAATTTGGACTACATATACAAGGCCCAAAATGCTTGTTGCTAAGCAAAACATCTTGAGATGGTCTTGGAGCAAGAGCTGAGGGTCCATGAGCGGGACTGAGAGTCTAGTGGCTCTGGCTGCCCCAGGTGGGCAGGGATCTGGTGTAGTTCCTTATAAACAGAAATAACTCAAAAATTTCCCCCTCTGTATTCTTCTTTAACTAGCACACATGCTGGAAAGTTGTAGCCATGTAAGACTTTGAAAGCATGCTCTGGGAGCTTGACTGGGGATGTGCCCAAACTACTTGAGGAGCTGTGAGGTGAAAAAGACTCACAGGTCTTTTCCAACTCTTAATTTCTGTGATGACAAGGAAAGGTTTTGGTTTAGTTAGACATGACCAAACCATAATGCAAAGCCTGGCATAAGGGCTGAGAACTGGCATATGCTTTGCCAATCACCGACTATATGGGAAATGCCGTGGAGGGGAGGATGAAATCTAAGAGGAAGGTCCTGTGCACCTGGGCCACCTCTATGACAGGATCCATTTGGAAAGATTTAGCAACTGTTTTTGCTAGGTATTCTGCAATGGCACTGGGCATTGAACAGTCCAGGCACATGTGGTGTGTGGGTCTCTCCAGGGGTGCTCCCACCCCTGAGCTGGTGGTGGGAGAAGGAGGCCTCAAGAGTAGGAAAATGGTACTAGAACAGTTCTAGTAAAGTCTTTCAAAGTACGATTAATGTAAGATTTTTCAGAAGTTTGAAATTTATGTTATAAAAAGTAAATGTGATGAGGGTTAAATTCTTATAAAGTGGGGACTGATTGTCTCTGAGGTTGGTGACCCCATCCTAAGCTACAACACCTGGCAGCACACCTATTCTTTGATGACAACATCAACAAAATCAATGTAACCTTTTGTCCCACCTTCCCCTTAGTGCAAGCTCACAATCTGAGCTCCCAGTTTCCTATCTCCCCCACTGGCTTCATCATCTAGGGCTTTTCTGCAAAGGACACAGTGCCAGGCCGTGACTGTTTCTGTGTGACTGTTTCTGTGTGAACATTGGGCATGCCAGTGGCTTCCTCAGGACCACCACGTATCTATAATTGATTGCATTCCCAGATGATTTCCTCATACAGAGAAATCCAGCTCAGCTCTCTGCAGGGCCAGGTCACTTCTTAGCCCCTGAAGTGTCAAGATCAGCTTTATGATATGCTATCAAACTTTTCAAGGGCAGGTGCAAAGTTTTCTGCATGAGTCTCAATCGTAGTTCCTGCGCCCCTTCTAGGGAAGGGTAAGGAAAGGAGGGTTTCTCCATGAAGATCCATTAACACCACTCCGGCTGGCAGGCAGGGAAACACAGGAGGTAAAAGTCCATTCTTCTCCCTTCCCAGTCCTGCGATTTAAAAATGTTTGAATGTGTACTTCAGAAGCTGGGGAAGTAAAAGCCCCCAGTTGTGCCAGGAGACTCTGCAAAGGCCACGGTGAGTGAAGAGGCTGCGGAGAGTTAATACAGTCCATCATTTTGTAACGAGCCCGATGTTCTTGTATGAGCTGTGTCAGGCTGTTGTCTGCACGCTGTCTTTGCTGATCACAGTAATCGGGTCATAAGAGAGGGAGAAGTAATAGTGCGTCTCTTAGCAACCAGCCCCAGGAGAAAGGGAAAATTACTCAAACAGACTATCCAGCCAGGGAAGTAGAAAGATGAAATTTTCTGAAAGTCTGTTGGAAAGTGCTCAGGGACATAATTCTTTTATGTGTGAGATCCTTATAGGCTGGATCCAATGATATCAGACACTTTTTTTTTTTCTTGTCGTCTTCCTGGTAAACTTTTATTTTTAATTGGCCTCAGAAAAACAGAGGGGAAAATCCCCTTCTGAAACAGACATGTTAAAAAATAAGTGGCAGATTTTTGTATTATCTTCAACAATGCCAGGGAGAAGGGAGAGAAGGTCAGTGTGTCTCGGGCAGGAGATGAGGGGAGCCTCTTATCTCTGTGCAAGTGCTTTGAATGCTTCCCATGTCAGTGCTAGCCAAGGCACGTTGCTGTATCTGCTGACGCCGCGGTGGCATGTGCAAAACAAACTTGTTGGTTCTTCATTGCATTGCACGGGGTGTCATGTCCCCATGAGTGTCACAGACTGTGTGCTGTGCTGACTGACACTTTGGCAGAGAGCTGGACCTCCCAACAGTCATGCCAGGACAGCCCAGCTGAGAGGTCAAACAGGGCAGGTACTGGTCAGGTTCGTGCCAGCAGCCTTTACCTCATTACCCTGGTTTTCTCTCTTACTGAAGCTACTGGTTTGTGATAAACATGTAGGGGAACGTCTTTGAGGCCTTCCCAAAGGCTGTTTGGCCAGCACTGGCCCCAGGGTTCAGAGGGGAGTGGTGGTGGGTGGGGACAGTCTGGAAGTCCATAGTAATAAATGCAGGCATTTGCTCTTTGTGTGTGGGACAGGGACAAGCTCATGTGCTCAGATCTTGTGCTTTTAAAAGATTTCTTTCATTTCAGAAAGTTGCACTTCTGTGGCCAACTGGTCTACATCTTCCTGGTGGGGTATGCTGGCAACTTAGGAGAAGGGCAGCCTGTCTTAATAGTCTACCCACCCTCACTAAGCAAAAGCACAAATCCACTTATGCTAAATGGAAAGGTGCATGTTCTAAGATGGTTGAGCCTCCCCCAGGTTTGCAGTGGCATCCTTAAAACTACTGCAGGGACAAAATATTTCTGAAAGTCTGGCTTAGTCTCTGGCTCTGAGGAGAAATAAGGAAACTTGCATATGTGAAGGGGAACAGACACTTTGAGGTGACTGATGGAGCTGCTAATCTGTGCCCTTCCTCTGCTCTTGTCTGCTCATTGATCCCAAAACATGTCTTGGTTCTGCAGAGGGGATCAGCTCACTTTTGCATGGGATAGCTTGACTTCCAGTAACAGATTTATCTGCAGATTCATGTGGTTTAATGAAGACTGCAACAATTCCCCCAAATCAGGCTCCTGGACAATTGGGTAAGGGGTTCAGGCTGACCTCTGGGCTGCTGTGGTTGAAGTGGTTTTGGTACTTCAGTTCACTTGAGTCTCTGCATGCGTGGGCTTGAGTTCAACCTATGGCTGGTATTGCAGATGTGTTCCAGAAGAGAATTGCTTAAGTTTTCAGAGACAAGGCTGACTTCAGCATCTTATCATGAAAATAATCAGTAGAGGAGAGAAGAGAGAAAAACCAACCTTGCAGCTGTACAGAATTAATGGCTTAGGAGCAGCATCTACTACTGTCAGGGAAAAGTCAGATAAGGAGCAATATTAATTGTAACTGTTTCCAAGCAAATCATAGAGGCTGCTGCTTTACTGTCTTGTCATAAAGGAAGACTTTGTTCCTTAAAAGTTTAGTAATTGAAGAGTTTCCTTGCTATTTTTGTAAGTGCCAGTAAGTGATGTTTCCTGGAAATTTTCCCCCAACTCTATAAATACCTCCCCAGGGCTTACAATGGTGACTCAATTTGGGAAGTCAACACCATGCACTTCCTCAATGCAGCCAGGCCACCCCCCACGTGGAGTGCCCAACTTCTGCAAAACCATTAATGGGTGGTTTAACTCCAGTACAGTTAGGCTTTTTCATGCAAACTGGATTCCTGTTTCTCAAGCTTACCTTTCTGTTGTGTTAGAGGTGAAGGCACAGGGGGCAGGAGAGGCTGAAGCACAGTTTGGGGCTGTACAGTTGTAATAGGCATTTCAAGGTCCCACCTTTCCTCTCAGTAATGTGCTCATCAACTGACAGCTAGAGATGTTCCTAATTGCCACCCCTCACTGTCCTAGGACCAAGATGATCTCATAGATCTTGATTTTGTAATTTGGTCCTTTTGGTATCACTTTTTGTAGTACCAGCTGGGCACTAATAGAGATGTTTGTAATTTTTTTTTGTGTGTGTGGTGCCCAAGGAGAAGTAGGACCTGGCTGACAGAATGCATTCTGCAAGTATAGAAGGAAAATTGCACTGGGAGCTCAGGTTTGACAAAGCTGTCTTTAGTAAAAATGAATTTGTGAAAACAAGAGGCAACACGTGAAAGAAGTGTGAGCTGGGTAAAAACACAGCTGTCCTGCATCTCCACCAGTGTCAGCATGGACATGAGACCACACAGTTGCAATGGGAAATGTTATGAAGTGTTGCAGTATATTCCTCATCTTCTGCTTAGTCTGTTCAATGCCTTGGATTTGGATTAAATACATAATTGGATTTGCCTTGGTAACCCGTCCCTGCCAACAATGGTACTGCGAAGTTTGAGCCTGTAACCCTTCTTGGCAGCAGCAAAGGCAGTTGGGTTTGTAGCAGAATACTTGACTGACTCATCTTGGGGCATCAGGAGCTCAGCCTGCCCATGTAAAAACAGGACACATGCCCTCGAGAGGGCAAGTTGACCTTGTGGTAGCAGGAGGGATTCAGGCTAGTGGATCTCCAGCTGCTAGATCTCTAGATTTCATTCAATTGTTCACTTCCCTCATTAGGGAGAAGAGTCTTTCAGAGAGCTTCTGGAACAAGTAGTTTGGCCGAGCCTGAAAACTCAATATTTAAAACATTTCTCCATGGCAGTAAATCGCTCTTGTTGGCCAGACAGAAAATACTTTATATTTAGCAGCTATTCCAAAACAAGGGATGTGACACATGATCACAGCTGAGCTCTTTTCCTACAATCACAGTTGGACTTTTTAAACAAGTTAGTGCTGGACCACCATGTTTCCCTTCTGAGTATATGGTGCTTTCCTGAGATATTACTGACACAAGCTGATGGAGGATCCATTTGCCTTGTTACGCCTTCTCATGTAGGAAGACCTTCCAGTTTCAGGTGCACATTTAGTGCTGACTGTTTCTGTGTGTCCAAAAGTGCTCTTGGTAATATTCCCTTTTGCCCCAGTGAGAATGTGTTGTGTAACTGCGGTAGGGAAGCAAATCAAAGAGAAATAAGCTAGTAGGGTAACTATTCTGAGAGATGAGCTTTTGCTTGGCACATTGATTTTTCCCAAGATACACAGCATGTCTGATACCTCGTGTCAGTTGACCATCCAGCATGGCATGGGTCTCCAGAGCAGCAATATTCCATTTTAAGAATTGGTTGGGTAAGATGTGAGCTCATGTTTAATGGACACCGCCAACTATTTAAACGTTAAAGTGCTATGAATTCCACCTGTGAAACTGGAGGCGGAGGTAACACAAGTTGGAAAATCTGGTCCTAAATGTCAGAGCCTAAAGGTCGCAATTTATCAGTGGAAAGTGCAGTTGTCACCACAAACGTGAGGCTGCAGGAAGGGAATTGTGAGACTCCCTGTCTGCTTGATCTCCAAACCCTAACGAATCTGTCCAGCAAACACAGTTCTGATCCTAGGACTCAAACTCACTTTTTCTTGTTTATTTTTTACCCTTGGTCCAAGAACAGGGATGAAGGTTCTGGGCATCTGGTCAGTGACTAGGATGGAGCTGAAATTAGAGCCTTGTAGCAGTTCTATCTCAGACATGCTCAAAGTTATGAAAGCTTTTTATGAGAAGACCTGAGTAAAACTCATGAAGCTTCAGAAGGATCAGGAAGAGGCATCTTATTTCTATAAGCATTTAATAGTGAAATCTGTAGGCTACTCAGAAAGATGGCCACTCGAGGCTATTGGAAGGCAACAATGTCTATTTGTGGGGATTCGGGGGAAGGTTTGATCATCTCAGATTTCTTTCTTTCCTTCTCTCTTGCAAATTGTAAATTATGAAAAAATCAGTCTGCGCTTTGAAAAGGAGATTTCTAAAGAGAGTTTGGAAGAGTCTATGCTTGTTTGTTTATTTCAGATGGAATAATCACCATTTGCAAGTGGCCAAGAAACAACAGGGCATTTTTTGTTGTTGTTGATCAAAATGTTTTTTAGCATGGTGTTTGAGAATTAAATCTTGGTGCTGTCTGGTTGTCCTTCCTTCAGCAGTACCACAGGTCATGTTTCCCTTTAACACTTGCACAGCCCAGTTTCTGTTAAGTTAGGTCAGTGATAGCTCCTCTGAGTGAATTTACATAAATGCAGTTTTCTGGACCTTGCAGATAAGTTTGTTATTTATGCTCAAGGAAGATCCGAAGCCAGTTCCTTTTTGTCAGGGCTGAACCGAGCAGCAGAATGGAGAAAAGGCACAGCCTGCAAGGAAAAAACATGTTCAGCTTTAGCCAGTAGCTCCGGTTCTTATTTGCAGTAATTTGCACTGGGACACAGATGTGTTTACTGTGAAAATGCCAATTTTATATAATCATATCTATGTACTTTTTTATATTTGATGGAAAATAAGAGAATAGAGTTTTCTGTCCTTGATAAAATATCTTCCTGTGAGGGTTTGGAAGCTGTGTCCCAGCAGGCTTATTCACATAGTGTTCTTCAGCTGTGGGCTTATCTTAATGGGGAGAGAGTTTGTTTCACAGTTAGCCGGCACATGGAGACTAGGGACTGGTGAAATCTCAGTTGGAGTTGAGTGTTTGTAGCTCTCGTGAGAGTCAGCAACTGGAGTAAAGCTGTGAGCACTGTGTTATCTTCAGATCACCCTAATAACTCTGGTGAAAATTGCCAGTCACAGTTTTGCCTCCTCCTAGTCATCATATGTGAGCTGCTGGAGTTCAGGTGGCATCCTTAGCCCTAAGAAGGTCCCTACTGAGCTTCTCAGATCTTATGATCAGTAGCATGGGAGTTACAATGCCAATGGGCTGGTGGATTTGTGTTGGTCAGCTGGCATATGGTCTGTGCTGGGGGTTTGGGATATTGCTCTGAACATGGTGGTGAAATTTGATGTGTTTCCCATCAGCTCGACATGCTCTTCATTGACATGGGTACCTGATAAGCGAAGCACTGCTGCTCAGACTTCATTGACATGTTGTCTGTTGCCTGTCATCTCATAAATCTCTCCGTGAAGCTTTAAGTAAACACCCCTGGGTAGAATCAACAGCTATCTTTGTGGCATTTCTTGTCATCTAAACAATAATTCATTAAAAATTTAATGACTCTTTTGCTCTAGAGAGGGAAAAAGAGAGCTGGCGCCTGCCTTTAAAGTTTCTGTCTTGTATTGTTTGGTGATTTTTGTTTTGTTCTGGAGGTTTTTCATTTTATTTTGGAGGAAATCAAGTTGATAAACTGAAAGAAAACCGTCTTATTACAAAAAGCTTGAATGCTTCTGAGAACATTTAAAACAAGGATGACTAGAAATGACCTTTCCGTCCTGGAGCGAACTTTGTGTATTCTCCCTTTGGCTTTTCTAATGACAGACTTTCCATCTGGTCTTTGCTTAAAAGCTAAGATGCAACTTCATTTTATTCACATTAAAACTGTGCATGCTGTAAATTTAATCCTCTTCATCATTTCACTTCAGGGAGAGGAGTGCAGCAACACTGGGAATATTTGCTTATTTTTAGCAACTCCATTCAGTCCTCCTGGCAGTGGATTCCTGTCATCCAAAATCAAAAGATTAGGGGAACCTTGGATTTCCCTCTGCTTGAATTTGAGGAGATTATACCCTTAGAGAAAATGAGATGTCAGTGGCCCTGGTGGGGTGCGTGATCTGGATCAGTGAGAGAAATTTGTGGTTATATTAGCTACTCCTGGTTAGTGCCATTTCTAATGCTGCAAGTTCCCTGGTCCCACTTTCCCATACTGATTCCCCAAAGCTGAATGTGCAAGAGTGAAATCCTAGCAAAGGAATGCTTTGGGGAAGAATTGGGGGATCTCCTGAGAGGTACCACTGCAACCATTCAGCATCATTTCAGTGGAATCTTTGGGGAAAGCACATAAACTGATCTTTTTGCTTCACAGAGCGTTTCAACAAATGCCTAATTTGACACGTGCTTTCTGAAGGCTTGTGGGACATAACATTTACACATGCACTTGAACTTAAGGCTGTAACTGAGTCCATGCCATATGCAAGCCCGTGCATTCATGAGGGGAATGTTTCTCTGGATCCTATGTAGCAACATCAGACATCAGTTTTTTATCTTTTTTTGTTATTTTTTAAATCTTTTTTATCTTTTTTTGGTTGTTGTTGTGTTTTGTTTGGTTGGTTGGGTTTTTTTGTTTGTTTGTTTTGTTGTTGTTGTTTTGTTTTGGTTTTGTTTTTTTTTTCTCCCTGTAACTGGTCAATTCCTAGTATGTGTTTTCACTTTCCTTTTTCCTTCTTTGTCCTTCTAGTCAAGTAAGTTCTATGAAAATATATGTAAATGGGAAATAACTGGTGAGCCATCCATTCCTCAGATGTTGTTCTGGTGGGAACAGCAGCAAGTCAGCCTGATAGCAGAGGCGTGTTTCTGTCAGAACTGCATATAGGGCATGCACAGAAAAAATTTTTTGGACATCAAGAAAGCTCTAGAGAAGGGCAGATGTTGTTGGGGCTCTTGGCTGGTAGATGCTTTGATGAGGGTATTGGTGTTTTTGCTGCAGGTTCTTCTGGTGCCCAACTCTATTAAAACAATGGGAGAGAGAAAGGATGTTACAAATAATAGAAGAGAACAACTCTGGCACAGATAGCTTCCTCTTCATAAAGCTGCCTTTCCCTTGAGGCAATGTATCTTGCGTCTTATGGGAAGGAAATCTTACAGTATAAAAGGAAGTCTGAAGTGCTTACCAATGAATTTAGAATCCTAAAAGTTGGATTATTTTCATGAAGAGATAATATGGGTCCTGTTCCAGTAGATTAGGGAAGCATTTTCAAGATGCATCTCCAAAAATAGGAGAACTGTGGTAATCACTTCTTTAAAATAATATTTGTGCGTGGCTTATGTTAATATTCCTGAAACCTTAGGGAATGTATGCTCAGCAAAATGAAGGTGTTCAGAGAACAAAAGCTGCAGAGAGCTGGTATCCACAGCCTGAGCTGCTTGGCAGGACAGAAGGCGGGTGGATGGCTTTCTGTTCCCGGGGATGCCTGTGACGTGGGTTAGAGTGGTCCGAGGGCTGTCCTCGCTTCGCTCTCCTGCAATAGGTCCTGAGGGGCTCTTCAGTCTCCAAGAATAGCTGGCACATTGCAGTGCTCTCATTATACTTGTTTTCCTGCCACATCTCCTGCACTGGGAACAGTGTCCCTTCTGCAGCCTTTACTACCCAAAGGCTGCCCGCCTGCCGGGTTTGCTCTGTAGTGGCCCTGCTGCTGCAGATTTACAGCTCCCTATAGTGTATCAGGGTAAAAAGCAGGGTCTGCTGAAAAGTTTGCCCTCTCTGGTGCTCTTTTCCCATTCCCCTCAAAATAAAATAAAGGCATGGAGAGAGTGAGAGGGAAAGAAAGCAGAGTTGATTTTCTATGAGTAGCACAAGTGGTGAAATCCAGATAACTTCAGTGGGCATACCTAAGAGAGGATATTTCTGCAGACCCCCTAGTAAGCAAGAAAACAAACCAAAAAAAAGAGGGGAAAAAAAGGCACTAGAATCCTTCCAAAGAATTTCTGCAGTTTCTGCAGAGTACATAATTGAAGGGGATTTTTTTTGATAAAGGCTAAATTGTGTATGGGCATGAAAAATTCAGCAGGGAATTTAAGCCATTTCTAAACCACATGAAACATTAAACATTTTGCTCAAGAATAGCTTGAAAATGGCGTGCATCATCCCAAGCTTTAAGCAGTCATCTGATTTTTCTCTTGCAAATGTTAAATATATAGTAAAGGAGAGCCAAAGTGGGGTTTATTTTCTTTCTTATGATGACTGCAGAGCCATTACCTTGAAGGATTTTACTGGCTGACCTGACACACACCTTTGTTTACCTATCCTGGCTGGATGGTTCTGGCTGCAAGATTTTGAAGGAGAGGGGAGCAGATAACAGTGCTGCAGTCACTGCGTGCTGTGCTTGTGATCAGCTCCAGCCTTGGGCTCTTGACTGAGTGGCTCTCAAATTAGCCTTTTAAATCCAGTGGAATTAAAGATTTTAAGCAAGATGCTTATCACCATAACATGATGTGATATGTACAGCCCAATAAGGATACACAGTAAATCTCTCCGTCTCTTGAAAGCAGAGAATCCTGCTCCTTAAATGATCTTCAAAATCCACATTTAGGTTTTGACCAGATATGTGGTACTGGATTCTAAAGCCAGGTTATGCCTGCATTTTTAAATGTAAAATTTTCCCTTTGTAGAGAAAGATAAACACGGGGAAATTCCAGGTGATTCTCAGGTGTGTTTTTGACTACTTCTTGGGGATTTTTTGAGAGCCCAGGTACCCAAACATGCCATGTTATCTCTTTAAATAAGGTTGTTATTTACTTGGCTATCTTTCATCAAGGAAATCTGACTGTGATTGTTCAAATCCTGTAGGAATGAGCTTTGTTTTTGCACAAAGCAGTCACCCTGGATGACTGCATGCAGCAAGTCATGCATTGCAAAATTGCAGTGTGAGTTTTCAAAACCTGCTGTTTGGTTTCATTTGGCAGAGCTGATTGGTGCTTTCCAAAGGAGGTTGGTTCTCCTCGAGGCAGACACAAACCAGAGCTGTGACTCTCAAGTTTGTCTCACCATGCCAAAGATGGTCCTCTAAGAAAACTCTGAACCCTTAAATATCTCCATGTGCATTCTTCCCAGGGCAGACAGCAGGCTTTCTCCTTGTACTGTACAAACACCACAATGGCAGGCAGCAACACAACCTTCTCATGATTTCACTTGGGACTGGGAGAAAGCCACGGAGTAGTGATAGGCCCCAGCTCTAGGACACTGCTGAGGCTGTTGAGGGGAGATCTAGACCAGAACCTGGATACTGTTCACAGATTCACAGATATTAGGGGCTGGAAGGGACCTAGAAGATCATCTAGTCCAACCCCCCTGCCTGAGCAGGATCACCTAGACTAAGTCACCCAGGAACAGATCCAGGCGGGTCTTAAGTGTCTCCAGAGATGGAGACTCCACAACCCCCCTGGGCAGCCTGTTCCAGAGCTCTGTCACCCTCATTGAGGTGTGACACAACCNCAGAGAACAAAAGCTGCAGAGAGCTGGTATCCACAGCCTGAGCTGCTTGGCAGGACAGAAGGCGGGTGGATGGCTTTCTGTTCCCGGGGATGCCTGTGACGTGGGTTAGAGTGGTCCGAGGGCTGTCCTCGCTTCGCTCTCCTGCAATAGGTCCTGAGGGGCTCTTCAGTCTCCAAGAATAGCTGGCACATTGCAGTGCTCTCATTATACTTGTTTTCCTGCCACATCTCCTGCACTGGGAACAGTGTCCCTTCTGCAGCCTTTACTACCCAAAGGCTGCCCGCCTGCCGGGTTTGCTCTGTAGTGGCCCTGCTGCTGCAGATTTACAGCTCCCTATAGTGTATCAGGGTAAAAAGCAGGGTCTGCTGAAAAGTTTGCCCTCTCTGGTGCTCTTTTCCCATTCCCCTCAAAATAAAATAAAGGCATGGAGAGAGTGAGAGGGAAAGAAAGCAGAGTTGATTTTCTATGAGTAGCACAAGTGGTGAAATCCAGATAACTTCAGTGGGCATACCTAAGAGAGGATATTTCTGCAGACCCCCTAGTAAGCAAGAAAACAAACCAAAAAAAAGAGGGGAAAAAAAGGCACTAGAATCCTTCCAAAGAATTTCTGCAGTTTCTGCAGAGTACATAATTGAAGGGGATTTTTTTTGATAAAGGCTAAATTGTGTATGGGCATGAAAAATTCAGCAGGGAATTTAAGCCATTTCTAAACCACATGAAACATTAAACATTTTGCTCAAGAATAGCTTGAAAATGGCGTGCATCATCCCAAGCTTTAAGCAGTCATCTGATTTTTCTCTTGCAAATGTTAAATATATAGTAAAGGAGAGCCAAAGTGGGGTTTATTTTCTTTCTTATGATGACTGCAGAGCCATTACCTTGAAGGATTTTACTGGCTGACCTGACACACACCTTTGTTTACCTATCCTGGCTGGATGGTTCTGGCTGCAAGATTTTGAAGGAGAGGGGAGCAGATAACAGTGCTGCAGTCACTGCGTGCTGTGCTTGTGATCAGCTCCAGCCTTGGGCTCTTGACTGAGTGGCTCTCAAATTAGCCTTTTAAATCCAGTGGAATTAAAGATTTTAAGCAAGATGCTTATCACCATAACATGATGTGATATGTACAGCCCAATAAGGATACACAGTAAATCTCTCCGTCTCTTGAAAGCAGAGAATCCTGCTCCTTAAATGATCTTCAAAATCCACATTTAGGTTTTGACCAGATATGTGGTACTGGATTCTAAAGCCAGGTTATGCCTGCATTTTTAAATGTAAAATTTTCCCTTTGTAGAGAAAGATAAACACGGGGAAATTCCAGGTGATTCTCAGGTGTGTTTTTGACTACTTCTTGGGGATTTTTTGAGAGCCCAGGTACCCAAACATGCCATGTTATCTCTTTAAATAAGGTTGTTATTTACTTGGCTATCTTTCATCAAGGAAATCTGACTGTGATTGTTCAAATCCTGTAGGAATGAGCTTTGTTTTTGCACAAAGCAGTCACCCTGGATGACTGCATGCAGCAAGTCATGCATTGCAAAATTGCAGTGTGAGTTTTCAAAACCTGCTGTTTGGTTTCATTTGGCAGAGCTGATTGGTGCTTTCCAAAGGAGGTTGGTTCTCCTCGAGGCAGACACAAACCAGAGCTGTGACTCTCAAGTTTGTCTCACCATGCCAAAGATGGTCCTCTAAGAAAACTCTGAACCCTTAAATATCTCCATGTGCATTCTTCCCAGGGCAGACAGCAGGCTTTCTCCTTGTACTATACAAACACCACAATGGCAGGCAGCAACACAACCTTCTCATGATTTCACTTGGGACTGGGAGAAAGCCACGGAGTAGTGATAGGCCCCAGCTCTAGGACACTGCTGAGGCTGTTGAGGGGAGATCTAGACCAGAACCTGGATACTGTTCACAGATTCACAGATATTAGGGGCTGGAAGGGACCTAGAAGATCATCTAGTCCAACCCCCCTGCCTGAGCAGGATCACCTAGACTAAGTCACCCAGGAACAGATCCAGGCGGGTCTTAAGTGTCTCCAGAGATGGAGACTCCACAACCCCCCTGGGCAGCCTGTTCCAGAGCTCTGTCACCCTCATTGAGGTGTGACACAACCAAGTCTGCTACAGAGAGCCCTAACCTTGAGCAGTTGGCCTGGAAGATGCTACATCTTGTTGTGATTCATGAAGAAAATAGAGATGTTTGCTACAGAATTCTCAGAGCTCGGGAGACTGGGCTAATAAGGAACTTTGAATGTCGTGGGCTCTGTGATACGTCATGAAGTCTCAGCCCAACAGGCATCTCTGCATATTAGAATAATTTCTGAGCAAAGCTCCTACTTGGGGTCTCTCTGGCTCTTTGCACTTGCTGATCAAATCAAACTGGAAGTGATTCTACTTCTTGCAGCATCTTCTATGTGATGGAGGAAAAGGTTTACTCTTTCAGTCTCCCTGATGGAGGAGTTTCTGGTAGAAGGTGAGATGGACCATCCAGGCTTCCCCTGTGCTGCTAAGCACTCTCTCCTCCCCATTCACTGCTCCAGGCATGTGCTTCTGGTAGAATGGGGAGGTGCATACGTTACAGTGACTAACCTTTGCCTGTCACGGCAGGCAGCAGCAGGCTTCAAAGTATGAGAGTTTTTTGTGCTCATAGAAGATTTTTCCTCTTCTCTTGCTCCCTGAGCACAGACTCAAACAATGTATCCATTTTAATTGTTTTCTGAAAGGTTATTAATATTGGAGTGGGGATTTAGAATGAAGATCAATCATTAATCTGAAAAGAATGGATCTGAACTTACTTGTAGCAAGGCTGTAAAAGAAATTAGGGTGAAAGAAAATCAAGAGAGGTTCTCCACATAATCTGATTTCTTTTTTTTTTTTACCTTAAATTGCCCAAGTAAGAGCTCTGAGGGCAAACCAAACCTCAGAGTGAAGATTTCAGAAGTCTACCCTAGGAACTGTAGCAATACGTTACAAGTCGTTAGCTTTCTTTTTCCACAACATTTTATTTCAAGAATAAGATCTCTGGCTTTTGAAACAAACCACAGTCTTTGCCAAATATTTTAATTTTCTTCCGCATTTTTCCTTTTAACAATATCCACAAATATTTCAGGAATTCATTTTCTATTTTTTAAAGGGAAAAAATTTAATTCAATGTGAAAATGATCTCACCCAGGTTTCTCTACACCAAATAATTGACCCTGCTTTTGGTGTGGTATGTTTTACTGCAGGCGCACCCTCTCAGCCTGGGCTGGTGCCAGACCCTAACACTTTTTCTCTGGAAGGGAGGCACCATATGCTAAGCAGAGTTATGAGAGAAGTGCTGGTTTGATTGTCTTGTTTTCTCACAGTGGCCAGAAACTTGAAATGTGTGCTGGGCTAACTACAGCATCATGCTTGTTCCTGTTGGGAATGTAAGGTGAGAGCCATGTGTCCCCCCAAAACCAGCCCAGGTACCACAGTGCCACCATTTAACTTTACTTCTCTTCTGAGAATAGGCAGTCTTCCTGCAGCAGTTTAGGGAGTGAATTTAGTATCATCAATGTCATGAATGGGAATATCATTTTCATCCTTGGGAAGGTCCTTTTTGTGCCTCTGTCATTCACATCTTTCTCACCTGCTTTAGGATGGGAAGTGTTCTCTCTCTTCTTGTTTTGCCCACCATGGTGCTTTGGGCTCTGACCACCAAGGAGAATGATGGGGCAGTTCTCAGTAGGGAAACTGCACATGTAAGTGTATATAGTAACTTTGGGATGTTGGGCAGTGATCTGTGGCACAGAAAGTTTGTGCATCAGTGTCTTGGGATAAAATTAATCTCAAAGAGGAGAAAGCCTTCAAAATTATATTTTTCCCTCTGCTTTCCTGTTATCCAGAAGTACAGTAGAGATGATATTGAGAACCTCCAAGTGGAATCTACTGAGGGAAAGAAGCCACCCCCTCACTTTTTCTTTTTTTTTTTTTTCCTCCTTCTTTTGATTCAAATCCTGTTTCTCTTCTATGGTCTAGTCAGATCATGTGTGACATTTCTAGTAGGTACCAGTGAGAGGACCCAAACTCCCTCCACAAAACCCACCCTTCATATCAATATGTATATGTAAATAAAATTATGTATGGAGATATGAGGCATTAGTTATTTATTTTGAAAGAAGAAGATAGAGGTAAATTCTATTTATCCAACATTTTACTTTAAATTATGATCAGAGATTAAGGATATATTTATATTTATTCAACTATTATATTGATGAATATAATAATTAGGTGATCTTGTAGCATGAAGAAAATCTAGCTCCTTCTTCTGCTCTCCAGTAGCCCTGACTAATTTGAAGGAAGGACTGTTTGTATTGGTGAAAAAGGTGAACTAAGACACATATGATAAAGACATATGCTTTGCTTTAATCTTTACAGTTTGGATGTTTATAAGGTTTACCTAGGGAGGAGAGGGGAAGAGAATGGGATAAACTAAATTAGCTACTTTGAAAATCAATATATGGGAGTTTGTTCGATCAGTTCACCTGAAAGCTGTACATAGATTTCTCACTTGCTCCAGTCTCTCAGGCCAGCAGCAGCAGCAGACACTGTGATTGGATGCATTTCAGGAAGGTTGACCCCATCACCAGGGAAGTGGTGTAGTTACAGCAGTGTTTTTTTGTTGTCCCTCTCCTTTGAGTGCTGGGCAAGCAAACGGATCCAGTGCTTCCAGATGTTCTGCAGCATAGGCCACTGCTGGTTCTGAGGCTCAAGCCAAGGCTGCAGCACATCAGGTTCCTTCTTACCACCAATTCAATCCCAAAGTGGGAAAACAACACAAAACCAATTATGGGTAAAGATAAGTCCGAGATTGCTTCAAATCTGTTGGCTGCAGCTTCCAGAACTTGAGGAAGTCCTTTGGCAGTGAAGAGCTCTGGGAAATGGTTTGTGATCTGTGCAGGTTTTGTATGTCATCACTAAGTCACAGGGAGGGTCTGGTTGGAGAAATGAAGTATCCGAAGGACATGATCCCCATCTTCCCTGGCTGGCTCCTGAGGGGGAAGCTGACTGAAACCCCAGACTGGTTTAGACTGTGCCACGCAACAGCCAGGGAGGGTGAGGGTTTAGTGCAGCCACGTAGCTGATTTTTTTCAACTGCTTCACAACAGCCCTCTTTAGGAAATTAATGCATACGTCAACTCTTGTCAGGGGCTCTTAGCAATGAACAAATGAGTTGAAAACCATAATCTAATAAACAACTAGATAGCTCATTTCGGTTTTGTTGTGCATGAGACAATGTTTCCCTCGTTGTCTTATGGACCTTCTGCTCTGCAGAGGAGAGGGATGGGGTATGGGAATACAGCCCATGTTTCCCCTCTGAGGATTTTGTTTGCTCTTCTGACTTAGATGCCCTGATTTCCAGCGTACTCCCAGTTGTTTGTGTTGAAATCTTTGTATCTCAGCAGGCTGCTTTCTGTCATTTTTTAAAGTCATTTGGAACTACTTTTGTCCCCATTATTAGACCCGAGCAGCTGCAACAGCAAGCGGGATCTCAGCGCGCTAATTGCTGCACAGACCGAGTCAGATGGTCTCTATCTGTATGTCTTCAAACAGAAAAATAGAGAGAAGGCAAAGGAAGGCTTTGTGTGCTGGTGGACTGAGGCACAGTGGGGCTGTGCAGTGTCCCCAAAGTCCTAAAAGAAGTCTGTGTCAAGAAACAGGACTTAAGAGCTTTTCTATTCATCTTATAGCTCTTCTTCATGTGTCTATTTTAGCACAGATTTTAATTGAAGTTTTACAGTGCCGTGGGCTGTTTCTTGAATTGACTCAACTTGAGTCCTTCACCAGGCTTTAGTAAAAGACAGATTTATTTTCTTTCGAGCTGAGTTCTGATTCTAGCAGACCTCTTCTCTAAGCAGATATCAGCGTTGCGGGGATAACCGTTACACGTAACATGATCTGAGCAGGAGCAGAACCGGCTCCTTCGCATCGTGTTTACAAAATGAGTTGCTGAGGTGAGCAAAACAAGTTATCTCTGTTGCAGAGAGGTTGGTGTAGGCATTAGATGGAATGCTTTGCCACACAGTCATATGGAAAAATAAGCTGAAGAATGAAAACACAGCCTTGTATCAATGCCTTTGTACTTGATGACGTGTATCGTGAGCCTACGACGTGTGGGATGTTCAGCTGATGTGCTTGGGGGGCAACACCTAGGCTATGGTTATACCTGCCCCCCCCCTCCCACCCTGTGGCCACTGGGGCTGCAGGAGAATTGGATACATTTTGGTGGGAAGGATGGCACAGCGAAGTGTCTACAGACAACAGCTGAACAAAATCACAGTCTCATCAAAAAACAGCATTGCTTTCACAATGAGGGGCATCCACTGTGACGAAGAGGCTGAGGCTTTGCATAATTTGGGGAACTGAGCCCTTGTTTCCTACCCTCGTGCTAATTACTGCCTTTGGGGTGTTCTGAGGCAGAGGTCAGCGAGTTTTGGCGTGAACCAGAAGTGGGTGGGATTTTCCCCACTCATGACCAAAAATGGAATGAACGATCTTTGTACAGGTTGCTAAAGATAACGTTTGTTTGTGCTAAATCAAATTGTCTCATAAAAACTGCATCACTCAAGCCTGGCACGGGCACACTCTTCTTAGTGGTCGCAAACTTGTAGGCAATGCAAAGGATCACTCCAGTCCCATTGAAGGACCTGGCTATGCCTAAATGGTGGTGAAACCCAGTTACATTTTGGAAGGTGGAAAAAAAATACGGCTTTTGAGCTGCTGCCTCAGCTCAGGCTCCAATGGCAAAGCAGACAGTGTTGGATCATCCCATGACACTCGCCCACATGGCTCTCTGTCCCCATCACAGTTTCATCTGCTACTCCTGAAAGCATTAATACCTTATTCTGGCTCTAGTAATGCTGGAAGAAATCTAGAGTGATTCCAAAGGAGTTAATTTGGATTTGTGTTTGCAGGAGGAATTGTACCTAGAGGTTTTAAGTTAATCATATGGTCCTTTTTCCCTCTATATGTTTAACCACCGAAGTTAATTAATATTTGCAAGTTTCACAGGCTGCTCCTTTCATTATCTCAGCTAGCTGCAGTGAAAGGTGGGGTGGCAGGAGGGTGGTAGTCTGGCTGAAGTTGTGCAGATAGAAAAATATCTGGGAATTGTTTCCGAGTCCCAGGGGTTTGGGTAGTTGAGTGGTGAGATGAAGATGGAGGTGAGGATGCGTAAGCTGCCACCGCACGCCTTTCCTATTGACTTTCCATGTAGTAAACAAAATTACCAGATGATTTTTGGCATGTGGTTTGGTTTTTTGTTTTTGGTTTGTGTTGGTTTTGTTTTTTGTTGTTTCATCTGAAGAGAATATTTTAAGCAGGACTGCGATTCATAGTCCTGAACTGTAGGGGACTAATGTTCCTGTTCTCCAGCTGGGAGAAACTAATTCAACATCTTGTGTTGTAAACACTCACTCATTTTAACTGATTACACCTCCAATGTTCCTCAAATCACTAAAATTACTAATTGCTATTCCTTACACATCAGAGAGTGAATCCTGAATAATTAACCCCAAATAAAATTAGATGAATTGGCCCTTTTAATTAGAATCCCTGCTGTTGTTTGTTCTGAGCTTCCTTTTCTTACTGTTAAGAGACTTTTAGAATGATTAAAACTGTTTAAGACTTAAACAGCCAGTGACCTTTTAATACAATATAAATCCATAAAAGCAATATTTCAACTAGCAGGTGGTGAAGTAAATTTTCAGCACAACTACCTGACGGACTCAGTATTCCCTTTTTAAATGCTGGGGATGAAATTAGCCAGTGTGGTCGTTTTTGGTTTTTTTTTCTTTTTTTCTTTTTTTCCTCCCTCCTGTTTATTAATACAGTAGCTGATTAACAAAAGTAGTTGCAATGGTAGGATTAGTTATTGGTAAGACAGTGGTAATTTAAACAGTGCTTTGGGTTGGTGGAGCTGCTTTATTGTAGGAATCATGGGCCAATGTGGTATATTTAGGTAGACTGTGGAGCTGGTGCGTAATCATGCAACAGTTCCCCCTCTGCTGACGTGGTGTCAGTGACCCCCATGACATGGTTTTGACCAAGGATGCACCAACACAAAACATGATTTTAATCATGTGCTTTCTTTGTCCAGTGATGTGTGTTAAATACAGATGTTACAGGAAAATGTTCATTTTGGGAAGCTTAGTAAAATGCCTGTTCACACTAAAGAGTCACCAGGTCATATCTGGCTGAAGATTTCTATAAAAAACCTGTGACATCACTTTTGCAGTATGAAGTTTCCCAGACCACTTAGGAATACTGCAATATTTTGCATTTCATTGCAGTGGTTATTGTGGAATACAGGTTTGTGGTAGCCTCAATCAGAAGGATTTTAGCCCAGTGCTAAGCTATAAATAAGGGTTTAAGAGTAAATCTTAATTGTTTCAATGTAGATTCACTCAAGATGCAAACTTTGCCTTTCTGCAGTAGGCAGACCAGGCAGTGGGAAATGCCTGTAGCTGCTCAGTGCTTTGCCAAATGGAGTCTGTTTGGATCAGGATGAAAACACATCAGTGGGAGTTTGCTCCATGCCTATCCTTAGTCTGGTCTCAGAGTGATTTTCTGGTGATTCAAACTGATTCTGAACCAGCCTTAGATTCAGAAATTATCACAATGACAAAGGGTTATTTTTGTTTGGAAGGAGAAAAATGAAAACCATCTGGGTATATAGGGTTCAGATGTCAGCTAGAGATCTGGGAAGACCAGTGTGAACCCTGTTTTGTTGGTTGATAGATTCCATTACATTATTGTTTCAGGGAAAAATCTGGTGGTTAGCTTTTTTGTGTGTTTCCAAGGGGTTTTTTTTCCCCCTAATAGTCTCTTCTTACTGAACATGTGAAATCTTCGTGTCTAGAAGTTACAAAGCTGAAAATCTTCATGTCTGAATTGTGTCTGTCAAGGGGGGGAGGCAATTACTGTGCTGCAATTCATTTGTTGACTGGTAGATATATCTTCCTGAAAACAAAGGCTGGAGACATGAGCCTGATCCAGCAAACAACTGAAGTGCACATAAAAATTTAAAGGTTACATTGCAAGTGAGAAAGGTGCTTGGTGCATGAGACAAGGATGTTTTTTTCACAGCTTGTACTTGTACCCAGAAGGCATCAGGCAGCCAATGTCAAATATCTTACAAGTTTCTCTCCAGCCTGACAGGCTCATGCTGATGTAGATGTCTGTTAAGACTTTGAACAATTTTTCATTTGTACGTTTGAAAAGTGTCACGATGAAATGCCTAAATCTCCTTGGAAAGTGTAAGTGGGGAAATTTTGGGGAGGAGAGAGGTAAAACCTTGCAAATGCCTCCGCATGGCCCAGATTTGATTGGAGCCAGATGCTGGGCTGGTGCTTGGGAGGCAGCACTTCTGCTTATGGCTCTGCTAAAGTTTCCCAATGTAGCCATGATGGACTGATTCCATTTCCATCTAATTACTTGTATGTAAAATACAGGGAAGAGAGTTACTGGGGCTGATGGCACCATCTCTCATGGTGATGCTGTGGTGTGGGACCCGGCACGGGTGGCCAGAGCTGCGGTTTCACGGCACAATGCGCCATCATCTCTGAAATCGCCGAGCTCGCGCGTGTGCCGCCCTGCGCAGCCCCTTCAGAGGTTGACTCACGGTCTTCACAGCTGTAAGAAGAAGAAACCAGAAGCTGGTGCAACGCAGGCTGTTTATTTTCTCCTCCAAACATATGGTAATGGGTAGAGATTTCTCATTGCGAGAGCTGAAGGCGGGCTGCGCCGTGGTGCCAGGAGGGGCAGGACACAGCTCCCTGCCTGCAAACCTGCCTGCCCCAGGCTGCCTCTGCGGGAGTTCTTGCCAGCAGAAGGGGATTTCACCTGCCTTGAAGTATGAATCGACTTCTGAAGGTGCCTTGATGGCTCTCCATTGACAGAGCCTGGTGCAGTTACTCTCATAACTTAAATACCTCCAAGTGTTCAGGCTGATGCCAGGTGAATGTCAACCAAAATGCCAGTCTTGATGCTGAGCAGTAATCAATACTGATAAGTCTTTTGCCCATCTTATCCCTTATTCACGGAGCGACAGCTGTGTTAAATCAGTTAGGAGATGGTGAGCACTTAGAGTGGGATGTGTCCTCCACCGGCCCATGGTTAAATCCGGTAAACCCAGAGCCCCATGACCCCCATGGCCATCAGTGCATCCATGCAGACCGGGGGACGGTCCCTTTTCTGTAAGGCTCCCCATGTAGCCGGCCCTAGAGGTGGTCAGCAGTGGGTGGCAGTGGTATACTCTGTCTGCATGTGGGCTTTCCTGCCTCCTCCCACAGCTTGCCTGGTTCTAAGCAAGTGAAATCTGTCAGGCTTGCAAAGCTCTGGGGGTAAGGGAACATACTTGAGAGTTGCATTGTAAAGAGACTGCTTAAAGCAGTGTAAAGTTGCTTTCAGCTTGTTTTCCTCCTTTACTCCCTCAAGCTGAGACCTGTTTCTTCCAGACATGGTCTAAAACAGTGCGTGGCTCAGGACAGAGTTTTTACAGTCTCTGCACGCTTCCCTCTGCCGGAGGGTGACTGCCAGCAATGCCAATAATAATACTCCAGTAACAGCTTTCCCTCCTGTGTCCGAGGGAACTCTGTCCCGTGAGTGCAGTGGGAACAGCGCCGGGTGCTATGGCTGTGTGTGGGAAAGAGGAAAGTGCAGTGGCAGAATAAATAACTAAAGCTGTTAAGGAAGAAAGTCCATCTGTTCACAGAGGACCAGGAAAAGGCCAAACATCTGCAAGGTCCTCCCAGTTCATCAGGCATCTGGTCACTGCTTCCCAGTCTAAAAAACCTTCCCATTTGTGTGGAGAGAGGAGCCAGCAGCTTATCTGACACAGAGGAAAGAGTAAGCAGAGCTGAGCTGGGATGCGGTAAAGCCAGCTGCGTCCTACTGCAAAGAAAAGTGTTTTCCTCCAAGCTCCAGAAAAAGGCCCTTTTTCTGCTTCTGTCCTTTGCTTATTTTCTGAAAAATCTTGCCAATGTTTTTTTCTTTTGGGAGGAACAGATCTTCCAAGGGGGAAAAATGGAATTTGTTTTGTGTTTGTTCTAGCAATTGTTGATTTCCAGCTCTGTAACAGCAGTTGTTGTTTTTACCTTCTGTTTATGCACAAACTCTGTCCCTATCTCATCCCCTTCAACACATTCTCTACCTCAGTTTTCCTTATGTGTTTTGAAGGGTTGTAAATACAGCAAGAGTGTCTGACTCACGTGCAGTGCAGGGACACGAGTCTTTGGCATTGGAGTCTGGGACTAACCGGAGAAACATCATCTGAAGTGTATTCTTTGGGAAGTATGTGTCCACTGGAACTGAATTTGTTTGCAAAATCACATTGGTTGGTTGGAGGGTCATTTTCAGAGCAAAGGATAAAAGTTTACTTAGTGCTCAAACATCCCAGCATTTTTTTAGAACTAACCACCAGGATATTAATTTCAAAATAGTTCTTTTCTTTTTACTCTGTATTGTATTTCATATGATTTGAAGTAAAAGACTGGATTAATTATAGGGCAAAGAGGAGGATAGTGCAGATGTTACTGGACATAATTTAAGAAAAAAATAAAAATTCAGTCTTGAACTCTGTAATATCACGAGTTAGTAGGTTTCATGGGATTTTATGTATTGGAGCAACATGGTTGCCTTAAATTAATTTTCAGTGTGTTGTTTTCAAGTGGTCTTTGTGCATCTGTATTTAGGGTGATACTTTCTTAGGAATTCAGAGGGATTTTTTGGAGTCCTATCTGTGCTTTCTTTGAGGAAAATGGGAAGAAATTACTTTCCTGGGACATAAGATCTCTGAAGTCCTAGGAAGAGTTTGTGCTGTTCAGAGTGTGATTTGAAATCAAAGAGAAGAGCTTTCCAGGGCTGCAGTCCCATCTGCTTCCCATGGCAAACAGCATGAAGGTGCCATGCTGGTGATGCTGCCCAGCTGGTGCCCGTGCCTGAGGCAAGCTGAGCCCAGGGCTCAGAGGACTGTGGATCACCGAGGTCTGTCTCAGCACCTCTCTGAGCACTTTGGAGCCTGCTCCTTGGTATTTGGGGATGACGTGGAGAGCCTGTACCTGGGAGGCCATGTGGCATTGCATGAAGGGTCAAGTAGGGGGCCCATGTTTGCTCCCAGAAGTGTTAAAACCCTCCCAAAGCAGCAGTATCACACTTTCATTCATCTTGAACTTCCATCCCAGATGCTGCACACAGGAGAGCCAAAAGCAAACAGCTGGACTTGCAGCATCAACCTTTATGAGAAGTAATAGAAATATACCAAAATAGTCCAAATTACCGGCAGCTGCCTCCCCTGGAGCCAATTCCAGTGCTAATGGCAAACACCCTTTTTTCCATCCTTAGGAGGTGCTTTCAGAGCCTGGTGTCCTGCTGCCTGCAGCCTGTGCTGCTCTGTCCATGTTTTCTCCTTTGTGCTCCCACTTCCCATGAAGTTCTCAAGGAGAGGTTTCCCATCTCTGCCCTGAGCTGGATGGTTTCACAGCCATTGTGCTGCTTTGTCTTCACATCAGCAGTCTTAGAAGTTTTAAGACAAGTAAATTAAAGTGTGGATTTTGTACATCAGCCCCACGTAAAATGCCTTCTCTGTTAAAAGAGGTGGATGCTTCTGAGCTTGAATCTGGCCCACCATGTGGTTATTGTGACTGAGAAGATCTGTGATCATTCTTTTAACGTGAAGCTATGAGGTCCCTATAGGAAGAGGGAGGTGCAAATAGCTGCCTGCCAGCAGCAGGTATGCAGGAGATGGGCTGGTCTAGATTTTTGGCTCCAGCTTCACCCTTCCATGTGTCCTCTGCAGCAGTGAATCCCTACTTTTAGACAGCAGCCAATGCTGTCTTTAAGGTAAAGTTTAGCACATGATGGGGGTGAACTGGATGGGATCCATTCCAAGGCTGGGTGGGGGATGTGTTATTGCAAGTTTTTTAGTTGCCTGTGGCAGGTTTGAGATACAGGCTTTGATGTGTGGAGCTGGTTTTTGGTGCCTTTGTGGCAAGTCACCTTCTGCTGCAAGGTCTGGGCACCTCTGAACCATCTGCCAACATCACTGAGCTGATATAGCCATCTCCTGAAGCAGCAAGGGATGGAGCTGAGCATTTAATGGTTAAATCTTGTGTTAATTCCTGTGCCACAAAGCCCGTGGCAGAGCTCTGAGTATTGTGGGGTTCACCCTGATCATCCTGTCATGATGTGGGGAAATGGTGGCAAGTCTTAAGTTTTTCCACTCTCTCTCCTAGGGGACTTCCTTCCTCCACCCCCACCTCCTGTGGATGAACATGGGAACATCACATCATCACAAGGTGCCTTTCCTCCACCACCACCTCTGGATGACGTTACTTTCAACGTGCAGGTAAGAAGACAAGAGTTTTATTGTTCATCCAGGACTGATCTAAACATTCTAGAAATTAGTGGACGATAATGAAATGAGGTGGCAAAGCGCTGTGGTTAGAAATCATGTGTCAGGAACAACCAAGTCAGCTTTAGCAAGCTGTGTTTCCCAAGTAGGGAATATTTCCATTCAAAACTTACTGGGCTATTAAAGGATTTTTCCCATCCGGCTTGAATTAGGAAACTAATTGCCTTGTGTCTTTGTGATGGCAGATGGGAGTGAAACCTTCCCAGAATGAATTGTTTTCTGGAAGGCCCATCTACTTCCGTGGACTGTGGAGAGACTTTCGGGCAGTAATTTGATCCTAAAAGTGCTTTGTTTAAATGCCTAAAATTAAGTGAATCAAATAAGCCTTGGCCCAGGCTCCAGTGATGTCACTGAGACCCTTTTCACCCCTTTTTTTTGCTGTCTTGGATCCTCTAGGTTTGCCATCTAGATGAAAGTGCAACTTCTAAGATGCATCAGGTGATTATGGCATGTCTCATGTGGATAGGGACATACTGAACACCTTTGAAAGGTATGACCACCTCTGTTTAGTACAGAGGAAGAGCCAGCAGACATAGCTGGCTTGCCTGGAGTGCTGGGTACTGGTTAGCTCAGGAGAGATGTAGTCAGACTGCAAGGACAGGCTGTCAAGGTGATCAAGGAGTGAGGAGCTGATCTTGCCAGTGCAGACCAGAAGAGTTTGTCTTGTTAGCTGAGCAAAAGAAAGGTCAAGGAGGGGGTGTGGTTGTAAATTTGAAATACATTTGGGGAATAAGAACCAGAGAAGAACAACTGTTTCAGCTCTGGGTGAGTGTTGCTGCAGGAATGGGAGAGGCTGAGCTTGCCAGAAGTACCTTCATGCTGGTGTTTGGAAAGTTTCAGAGCACTGAAGCTGCAAAGGTTTGGGAGGAGTAGTGAGAGCCAAGTGAGCATGGTCTAGGCTTGAGGCTGATGAGAGTTATCTAACCACAGCCACGACCATGTGGCTCTCCTTGATGACCCTGGAAGGTTGTGGTAGTCTTGTGTCCCCTGATGGCTTTGAACCTGAGCACAGGCTAGCTGGCAGACATTAAAAAGGATTCAAGAGACCTGACTAAGTTCCTGACTCTTCCACAGACTTTAGAGTCAATTCATCTACTTTGTGCCACTGTTAAAGACAACATTTCCCTCCCTCATGGGCTTCCTGTGATCTCTTGCCTGTGGTGTGATGTTCAGATGCTAAAGCAAAGTCTCAGAATGTTCTTGCAATGGGTCCAGCATTATAAGCAGCCTTTGAGAAGGAAGGGGTTAATAAGGATTGCTTCCTTCCTTGCCAGGAAAGGCTGCAGCCATCAGGGACATTAGCCAAGTGTGGAGCATGGCTTTTCCCAGCCTTGGGGTAATGAAGTAATTCCCCAGCAAGTGGTGTTCTGTCTCTTAAGAAGAGTTGACCCTGTGAGAGTAGAGGAGCTTCCAGATCACCCTGAGAAGCTTGAAGCAGCAGGATCCTGGTGAATGCAGGACACTGGACAATGGGAAGGGGTCTCAGCACCTTGTGCTTCTCTTGGGCCAGGTGTCTCCTTGATGAGTTGCCCAAGAAGGGGACCTAATACTGTTTATTGGAAGGGGCCTGTTTCTTCAGTTCTCCATGTTTCCCTCCTGTGATGACCCTCACATGGTCCCTGCCCTTAATCTGTGCGCTTTTGTCACCTTTTCTCCCCATCTTTCCTTTCCATCCTCTGAAGGAGATTAGGAGCAGACGAAAGCCAGGGCTAAGTCAGGAGTCATCAGGGTCTGATGCTGCAAGATCAGCGCCTTATCTTGCAGGAGCAGCAAAAGCCATGCTGAAGCCAGACATAAGACCCGAGGGATGAAGGAAGAGGGCAGGTGGCAATGGAGAAAGCTACTCAATGCTTTTGTGCATTGAACACATTGAACACAATCATTTTCCTGACTCCAGATGGAGGTTTCCTGTGCTGAAGGAGCAGAACAAATAATGCAGTGAATCCTTTCTGAGTCCTTAGGACACAGTTGCCTGAAGGCAGGGATCTCATAAGCATGTGTTCTATCAGGCTTCAACAAACCAGAGCTAAGGCTGATTCCACTCTCCAATGCCATGCCTCAGTTTCCCCATTGTGAAATGGAAGTGTTGGAGCAGATGTCCCTGTTACAGGCTGCTGCCTGGTGCTCCTCAGCCCCTGCAGACCCTGGTGCAAGCCCTCCAGATTTACTTTAGACTTTGAAACTTTTCTGCTCCAGTGAATCAGACCTTTTACAATAGAAATTTCTGTCTGGTTGGCAGAGTGCTGATGACAGCTTATGAAATATGTGTGCTGTGGCTCCAGGTAAAGCTTTTTATACTAGATGTTAAGCTGATGAAGGCAGCAGAATATATATGTTCAGTTTATTATCATTTTGTGTGTTACTGTTAGCAGACAGCTAAAAGCTGCACAGATTATTACGGTGTAAGTTGTAGCTTAAGAGCAGCAGTTAAAGTAATAATGCCAGTTTTCATAGGCCTGTTTATCTCTGGATCGCTATTTGGAACTGACCACTTAGGATCAGATCCAAAAAGGTACTTTAGTATCTGACTTCCCTTGAGGTGCTGATGCTCCGATGGAAATCAGAGGGGGACTGGGTCGGGAAATACCTTTGCAGTAGATCTGGCATTTTCTTGTCATTTCTATTTTCCCGTCTAGATCTGTCAAATGTGATTCAGAGCAGGGCTGGGGAGGAAAAAAAGGGAAGGAAATTTAAACTTTTTTCTTATTAACTGTAATGCTTTAATAAATTAAAAAAAAAAAAAAAAAAAAAAAANAAAAAAAAAAAAAAAAAAAAGAAGAAAAAAGAAAAGGAAATGTTTATTTTTAAAAACAGTGCACTGGGGCTGGGGGAGAGTCATGTTGGGAAGTTGCCCTCCGGGGAAGGCAGCCGGCAGAGGCGAGGGCTCGTTCCCGGCATGGCGGCGAGGGTGCGGCGGTGGCGTGTTTGACAAATAAGGACATGAGCAAAGAGCCTTTTGCCACGTTGGCTTGGGCTCTGTTTAAAAGAGAGGAGAAAAAAAAAATCCTGGACGGGAAGAAAAATGAAATCACTGTTTGTCAAAGGGAAATAGATAGATCTGGGGAGGCAGGCAGATTTTTTAAAAATACTTCTTTTTTTTGCCTTCTAGTTTCAAAACAGGCATTCTGCCTAGGCCAGGGAAAGCAAAAGTGAAAAACTCTTATAAACAACCTCCCGAGTGCCCTGTTTGCTCACAAAGAAGGACCCTAGCTCCTGGTGCTGGCAATTTCTCCTGTGGTGGCCAGACAGGATTACTGAGGGATGAGCTTTGGGCACAGTGGTGGGACAATCCGGTCCCTACCCTCCATCATGTCCCCAAGAAGGCTGGCTCTGCATGTTATCTGGGCATTTCAGTGTCGTATTATGGGGGCTTCGGCTTTCCACTGGCTTTGAATTGACCAGGAAGGGTTGAGCCCAGTGTTTTGTGTTGGACCTGGGCGGCTCAGAGCAGATGTGACCCTCAGCTGCAGATCTGCCACCCGCACCTCAGGAAAAAAACCACATATTTACAAATGACCACTAGTTATCCACAGGTCCTGTAGCTGCAACACTGGTCCCATTTTCATCTGGGAGCATGGATGCTGCTGCAGCATGGAAAGGAGAGGTGAGATTGCTGGGTTCAGCTGGGAGATTGTCTCTTTCCCAACAATCCCAGCCTGTTATCGGTGTGATTTTCATTGACAGGCCACAAAACACTTCACAAAGTCTCTCCCTGATAAGGAACTGAAGCATGGATGGTGCTTTGCCTAGGTCACCAGGCTGACCAGCAGCAGGTTAAAAATAGGACCCTGATCTCCTGCGTCCCAGAGGAATTCTGTCTGCACTGCCTCATTACTGTAAGAACTGTAACTCAATGAGTAAACACCATCACCAGCTGAAAGCAGAAAGAATTTGGGATATACCAAAGAGGATGTGCAGAAATGGTTTAGGTTGGGGGGTAGAGTGAAGAAGCAATCAGGCTTTGGACAGTTGCTTGAAGTACAATATAAAATAGCTTAGTATGCCAGTTCTTGTTATAACCACCTATGCATGGAGGAGCTGCAGGGCTGGAGCTGTGTGGGCAGGGCACTATTCACACATTCAGATCTACTGGACTCACTGGTCATGTCATCCTCATGCAACATGCAGAAAATCAGCTGAAGGGCTTAAATTATTCTCGCCAAGGAATTTTGGAAGGAGAAATGCCAAAACCTAGTCTGAAGGTGTATGCACCTTTCTCTTCAAGGCTGTTCAGAGGAGTCCTGGCATGTTTCTCCCCAGGGCTTGTGCCTGGGAGAAGGTGTGAGCGTGTTGATCGGTTCAAGCAGCGAGAGCAGAAGATTGCCAGGCATTTAACCATCTGACTCCCTCCTGGCGAGCGGTGCTTGTGGTGCCTCTTTGTGGGCTGTGACTCACTGGCTCAGGAAACAGACAGAACAGAGGAATTTTCTTTATTTTTTTCATTTTCTTTTTTTTTTTTTATATATGTTTGGGTGCACGTATTGACAAATAGTTGGGGAGGGAAGAGCATGATTTTTTGCCTATAGGTGGTGCTGCCTTAAATAGCCCATCTACTGCTGGGCAGTGTGGTGGCTGGGCTCTGCCTGGGTTCTGGGCTTGCTTTAAATTTCCTGCCTTTTGATGTTTGGAGGAGCTGAAAAGGCCAAAGAGAGCAGAACATGTGTTCAGCCTCCCTCTAGTGCTAGATTTTGTTAATCATTGGGATTACTGGCCTGGGTGTAGGTGCTTGCTGACAAGGAACATGGGTAACACGGTGCAGCTCTGGCTGCCGACAGGGCTGCCGGGCTCCAGGCAAGCACCAGTAGCTCCCAGTGACTCTGTAAATAAAGCCATAGTCTGTGTGTATCACTTGCTATTTGAGATCCAGCTTTTGCAGTTTTCTGAGACTTCTGACCTGATTTATGAAAATCCATGTGATAAGCAACTGCCTTTTATCTAAATTGAAGCCGTGTCCAACAGTATAAATAAATTACCTGGTAATGTTAACCCTCTTATTCAAACCTTGGCTTTGCAGGAATGCTTTTGATCTCTTTCCCTTCTCCTGCCTTCCTCATGTGTTTGAGAAACAGGAATGTGCTGTGCTCTAAATTAGACTTGAACAAATAGCATATATATTCTCTGCATGTTTAAATGCTCACTGAGTCTCTACAGGCCAATGTGTTGTTCTCTGTAATAGGGGTTTCTAGGCACTAAGGTAAGAAAAAAAAGGTAATACAAAGTCTGTCAATGTTGATTAATATCTTGATGCATCATAGATAAAATGCATGGGGTTTTCATATCTCTATGTGTATGCTATATATATGTAGAAAAAAAGCAAGATGAGCGGGGATATTCTGCAGACTTCCTCGTTACTGGGGAGCAAACATGCACTTTCTATTCCTGCTGCCTTTTTGCCCTTCTCTGTGGGTAACATGACCAGTACATCCAAGATCACAAGAGAAAACGAGCACTGAGCATTTCTTTCAGGCAGCTCTTGATGCAACCCGTCTTATACTCATGTTTGTTTTACAATGCCAAACCACATTCTATTTTAAATCTTTAATGAACCTCTGTTCCCATCTACGTAACTTTCCAATCCTTACTCTCTTCAGAATAGACAAAGATGCTTATTATAAACCACAAATTTTACTGAAAGGGTAAACTGGAAAAGTTTTAATTGTACGGCGCAAGCCTGCCATTCATCTCTCTGCCGGGCTATTAATATCTTGGCAGTGTTAGAATGCAATACAGCCTTTAATAGCTAAACCTCTCAGCAAGGGCTACAAAAGAAGCAAGGATCCAAACAGTTAACGGTGCTCATTATTTTCATCATGGTTATTACTGGGTTATTTAATACAGTTGTTCCTCTATTGTTTAATATACTAATAGAGCATGCGGGAGGTGCCAGGACCTGCACTGGTGCACACTCCTGCCTTCTTTGGGAGGAGAGTTGTGACTGGGGCTGGGAGATGCTTTTGGAGGTGGAGCAGAGTGGATTCTGATTATCTGCCATGCAGCGGGTGATGAGGTGAGGGAGCAGAAGAAAGTAAAAGACTAATACTGATCACATGTAAATAAGGGTATGGCACCATCTAACAAGTTGTGATAGGAAACAGGTCAGAGATGTTGCTGGTTGTGATGTTCAGAGGTCATCAAGCTATAACCACCCCACGTTAAGACTCAAGGCAGTGTTACACACTTGTGCCAAGCGGTGGGCTGTGGTACTCTGGTGCTGTGCCCGAGGTTACAAGGCCTGGTGGGTACCTCCTGGCTCATGTGGGGTACCTCCTGGCTCATGTGGCTGCATCTTTGAGGGACACTGTCAAACTGCTGGTGCTGGGATCAAGCTCACTGCTGGCACCTTGCAGAGAGGTTAATCTGTAACCTGGATTATCTGCTTGTGGAGAGACATGAATGTGGAAAGTAATGGGATAGGCATGGAGACCATGCAGAAAAAGTGGGCAATTTTATCCTGACTAGTATCAGCCTGGGACAGACAAAAAGGAAGTAAAAACATCATTGTATCCAAGCTAGAATTATTTAAACAGAGGGAAAATAAAAAGATAATTAAGATGTGGGAATTCTCCCATCAAAGCAGATGATCTGAGTGATGGAAGAGAGCAAGATAACAAGACCAGAATTGAAGAAATTTCCATTCTTCTCATTTCTGAATGCTATTCAAATCTTCTGTTGGATTAGTAGGTCCTAGGAAAGATCTCTTGCAAGATCAGTTGCTCCTGTGTCAAATCCTGGGTAGCCTGTGTTGCATTAGGGAGCTGTAATGCAGTGGCGAGACTAAGACAAACAGACTGTCAGTAGCAAGAAGGAATTCTAAAAATTGCAGCAGACAAATTATTATGCCTTTTCTATGAAGCTGGGTGGGATTAGAAGATGTGGTTTAGAAAGCCAAAGTCTTTCCATGTAGCTTGGGCATGGTGGTAGGCTGGAATGCGACAGAGCAGACGGAGTCAGATTCCCACCTTGGTTTTGGTGCTGTGTGGTACAGAAATGAGCTTTGGTCAAACAAGGTGAAAGGAAATACATCTCTGCTGATTGGAGAACCAGCTTGTCTGTCTACATGCAGTTTTTACAGCACTGGAGTAGTTCAAAGAGTAGGGCAAGTTTTATCCTTTTTTTGATACAAATTTTGCCTGGCAGTAATGAGATGTGGATAAAGAGAAGTTGTGAGAGAATCGAATTTCCACAAATGGAAGTGGCTCAAATGCACATTCCTGCTGCTGTACTTTTTAGTTTCCATCACTGGTGAAAAACAGCTTCAGTTGCCATGATGGGTGGTTTTGTTGTCAGAAATTGTCATCTCTGCAAAGAGCATGTGGCACAGTGACTGAGCAAGCTGAAAGGTGTTAGAAAATACCAATGAGAAATGTTGTTATAGCCAGAGCTGGAGGAATTTGTTCCAGGACAGAAAGACAGGCATGATTTCAAGTGTCTGCTGTTGTTAGACTCCCATCTTTAAAGGACCATTCCCAGGACTGTATTCTCAGTTTTGATTTGCTATTGAAAATTCAGGACTTTGATTACTTTAACACACAAAAACCAGGTAAGGAAGAATATCTGGACAACATCATATGATGGCTTTAGTGTTGTTTTTAGTGGCTTGAGAAGGAAAGTAAGAGATGTTTGGGAAAGCTGTAGAAACTCCCAAGTGCTGCTGAAGCCAGTAAGTGACAGCTCTACCAGAGGTGCTGTGCAAACTCCTCTCATTCACCATTCCATCTCCTCATTTCCGCGTCTCTCTTGCCATGGAAACGGCCTTCCCTCTTGTCACACCCTGGGTCTAGCCTTCGTCTTCAGTTCTGTTATCTCCACTCCAGAGTTGCTCTCCCTTTCCTCCCTTTGCCTTTGCAAATTCCCCAACTTCTGCCCTGCAGTACCCCTCTTTGTGTTCCCAAAAAGTGCCACTGCCAAGGTCTGTGTAGACATTGGGGCATCAGTGCTCCCCGTGGGTGGTGATATGGCAGCGGAGTTTGGTCGGGGTGAGCCTCTTTAAGATGTTTAGGTCAGGCATGTGCTTTCTGTGCAGAAGTAAATCCATTTGGCTTCTATGGCTGTGTTGGCCCCAAGCAGAAATACAATGAAAAGATATTTTCCTGAGGTCTAATGTATACTGGGAACATCTCATTTTCAGATGCGTGAATTCTTATTGAAAAACAGCAACTTATATTGACTTATCCACATATGGGCAGTGTCAGAATAAACCTCAGAGCTCACCTGGGAGAATGAGTGATCTGAAGATTCTCTCTGCAGTGGTCTCTGGGCAGTTCAAGTTATTTGTTGTTCAGCTTTCTGTGTAATTCATGTCATTAATTTCTTCAGCTGAGGTTCTTACTTAAGAAACATTTAGAAGGTAAGGCATCCAAACAAGGAGGTCATTGCTAAAAAAGAAAGAAAATCCACAGTCATCCAGCCAAATCAAATGCCAGACACACATCTGACAGTCTTGAAGGGAAGATAAAAGTAGGCCTAATCGTATAGAAAATGAGACTGCAAACTTCTTGAAGGCAAGGACCTTCCTCCGTGAATCAGAACCTTGGGGTCTGCCCAGCTGAGACTTCCCACGCTGTGCACTGCAACTGTTCAACTGCCCAAAAAACCATGGAGACTGAGGGAGAGTCCAGATTCTCCCCTCTCAACTTTGAAAGAAGTACAGCAGATTTGTAACGTGACTTATTTCTGCAGAAGCCAAACCCTGAGCCATTGGCTTTCATGTAGTTTTATACATCCATTTTGCTGACGTTTTGCCAGGCTCACTGGGAAATTCTTGAATCCTTGCAAACGTTTTGGCGCTCGCCCCTTCCCATTACAGCAAAACAAGCAAACAAAGTCACAAGTGTGTTATATGTTTAACTTCTGCACTTGGAGCTTATTCAGGCTGTGAAAAATTGACTGGCTGATTTTAATATGAATTTTTTTTTTCCAGTGGTGATTTCCTAATAGCTTCACAGCCCATGTTCAGGAACACATTCTCAAATTTGGAGAAGCTTGACTGTGTGCTTAAACTTCATTAAAGTTGATAGAACTTAAGCACACGTGTAGAATTAAGCATATGCTTGTGTTTTATACGGCCTTTTTGCAGGTGACACAAGCAGCTGCATATGGGTTTCCAACATGTGATTAAATTCCAAAAGGAGTTGTTAAAAACAGTTTTAGTCAACCTTAATTTTCTGAAATTGGTAGCTTTAACAAAACCTATCTTTTTTGATTAAAATTGCCTGAGATGTGTCCCTTTTAAAAAGCTCTTCATTTAACTGTCACAATATGCAGTCGTGTGAGATTTTGTTCATGTAAATTTAATTTCCACTTAAAGTGGTACAAACACAAAATTATTTCAGTAGATCTTCATGAACGTGGCAGTGCTGTTGCTTTCTCACCTCTGTCGACATGGGGGCCACACAGAACCATTAAATTGTCATCTGTGCCCTTCTGCATATCACAGATCATAAAGCTTTGCCCAGTCACCCAGGTTGACTAAAGGCATCCAGCCTGGGTCCACAGGCATCAAGAAATAGAGAAATCTTGCAAGTTTATTCTAGCATTTAATTACCTGCAGTACTACATATAAATGAGTATCTCTCTTATTTTAAAACAGAATTTCCCTTGCTTTGGCTTCCCAGCTGCAGGATGTTTTTCTATTTTGCTAGATTGGACAGTCTTGTGGTATCTGGTGTTTTCATTCTGTGGCACTGTTTAGATAATGTTATCGAGCTACTCAGTCTCCTCCACAAGTGAAGCCAAGTAAATATTCTTCATGTCTCCTTGTCAGCTGTTTCTGCTTTTCTGAGCATCTCTGAAGTTTTTAAAACTCTGCCTTCCAAACTGGACATCATATTTCAGCACCAGATTCACCAGAAGTGTAGAAAGGAGTAAAATCACCTTCAGCTCCGTGCTTTCCTTGCTCCAGGTCAGCGTGGCACCAAGCAGCGTGTTTGGTGTGGTTTTCCCCTATGGAGTATAAATCCAGCATCGGGGGGGCTGGATGTGACAGTTTACCCTGTGTGTAGGTGTGTGTAATTCATGGCTTGTCAGACACGTCCTCTGCTGTTGGAGGCATCCTCCTCTTCCCTCTTCTCTTACAGCAGAAAAGGAAAGAGGAAGATCACAACTTATCCAGGATGTTGAGATGGAGTCTTTGCTTTTGGACATCACCATTGGATCTTTCATAAATGTAGCATTCAAGTCGTACGAGTCAGTGGGAAGGTCCTTCTTTATTGCAGCAGACATGTAACGAGCTATTTGGTTTCTCCATCGATTAAACTTTGCAACTGTATTGGGGTAATTGGTTACTCCTCAGTTATGGTTCCCCTTGGAGGCAGATGATGAAATATCCGATATCTTCCCTTAGCTGTCATTTTTTTCTGCAAGCAGCAATACTCTGCAGGGAACATCAGCTCTGCTTGATGGCTAATTAAACATTAATTTGTGACAATATTGAAGCAGGTTTTAAGTTGGCGGGGCAGGGGGCAAAGAAAGGGGAAACTTTTAACAGTCACCATAATTATCAATAATGAACCCTAATGTAATTGTATTAATTAAAAGAAAAAGGATATATTCCCTGCTGCTGTGAAGTTAGTTACAGTCAGTGAAAGTCATCCTGGGTCAAAAGGATTTCATGGCCAGCTATTCTTGCCCCATGAACAGAGAGTTAGCACTGTCCTACAGAAGGCATAAAGAAAAATTATATATTCAACTTTATATTGTATATTCTGCGGATGAGCAGGAACGTTTCACTAATTCAATTTAATTCCCAAGGACGAGTGATTGTAACTCCACTCGGAGAGTATTAAATTGCCTTAATGGAAAAAAAACCTGTTTTTATTCTCCTCCTTCTCTCACCATCTTCTCCATTCAGTTTTCAAATAACTTTATATGCCACCATAGTTTATTAATACACTTCTCATCTTGCTGCTGATTTTGCATCTGGTAGCACTTAACACAGACAAGACTCCCAAAGCTTTTGATCAGACATGTTAAGTAAACTATTGGGACTGACGAGTCTGCTCTGGCAGATGTCGTGGGACTCCTTCTCTCTCTTCATCCCTTGACTGTTGCTTATCAAATCCACCCTTGTTACTTTCACGTGCTGGAGGATCACAGTGCATCTTCCCCATGTACGAGCTGGCCCAGAGTATGTAGAAACTCCAGTTGATTGAGTGACATTTGCCTTTGTCTTCAGTAACACTATAGTTCTGAAAAGCCCATTTAGCAACCTTGAAATTTTCAGAACTTCCTTCCACAGTCAAAAGGCAGCAGTCAGAAACCTGTGAAAACTGGGTGCAGGTTTGAATGCTCAAGGCACAGGTGACAGTTTGTGATGGAGTGAGCAGGAAGCTGGATAACATCATCCTGGGGCAGAACAGATGGGGGCTCAGGGGACCAGGCAGCACAGGACCTCTGTGGTGGGATCTCCTGCTTTGGGGCACCTACAAGCTCGCACCTAAGCTGCAAGGTGCATCTTGCTGAGTGCTTTGAAATATTGGCTGCATCCTCTTTACTTCTGTCTCATAATTGTCTTCTTTTGTCCTCAAGGTTGACAATGGCACTGGAAGTGTTGCACACTTTCTCATAAGCTATTACCTATGTCCCATTACAGACATCAGGGTCATCAGCTGCTGGCCTTGGATTCAGTGCTTCAGCAGAGTATACTCCAGGTCATGGAGCCTGTTGGCTAAACCTCTGTGATGCACCTTCATCATTTGCTGATTCTCCGCCCTCATCCAGTATCCAGAGCCAAATCCTCTTCTGTGGTCTTGAGAAGTCTGGATAAACTATGGGTGTTTGTGTCAAAAGTTTCTCTTCAGTGTCAGGGACAGGAGCTGTTTTGGAAAGGAATGTAGTCCTGGGCTCTTGTTACTGCTGCCCATGTGTACTGGGTGGCACTGGAAGCCTCTGAGTGGAGCCGAGGTGCTGGTTTGGTCATTGGGGCCCCTCTCAGGATGTGCAGAGGGAAACAGCTCATTGAACAGTGAAAATGGAATAAGGGCCACTGGCCCATAAGGCAGTGATCAGTATGTCAGAAGCTGGGATCCAGCCCTCTTATCATGTGAAATTCAGGCCATCCTGAAATTGCATCTGGAGCTTGGATGTCTTGGAGAGCAGCTTTATGTCTTTGAGCATGTTTTGTTAGGACTGGGACAGCAAATACAGAGACCAAAATGTCCATTAAGGAGCTGTTTTAGCCTGAGGGATTAGCATCTTCATCTGGTGGCCAGAAGGAGCTTATTTGTGTCTCTTGAGTTGCACCACCTTACTCCCACCCTTCTACCTGTTTTCCCTTACTAGGACTGGTATCCAGTTGACAATAAGCTCCTTGGGACTTAGGGTGTTTCCTGACTATTGTATGTGAGCAGTGCCTGTCACATCAATCTCATGGGAAATATAAATCTTTATTGTCATACAGATTCATAACTGTGACAAAGTCTTTGCTGTCTTTCATATGTGTGTCCCAGGAGACTGAGTGCAGTTGTCTGTGATTTCTGTTTTCTGGAAGGAAGAAATAGGCTTCCAAGTGTTGGTCCAAGCCCTGGCACTAAAGTTATGGACAGTTATTAACCTGCAGAGACTGATATGGACCCAGCAGCAAAAGTGACTCTTGGCTAGTGTCAGCTGGAGGATAGAAAGCACAAGTGGATGTTTCGTGTAAAATGTCTGTATGAGATCTCCAATGGTCAGTAGTGAGTGTCCAGAGAAAAGTGTAAAAGAGGAAGCACAGAATTACATGGAGATTTCTTCCACATTTCCCCAGCTGGCTTTGAAATCCAGTAAACTCAGCAACTACAGCATCTTGCTGCAGAAGTAACTTCAGCTTAGCAGTGTGTGGTGTGATGAAACACCTACCCCCTTTTCTATGTTTCAAGACTTATGCCTTCTAGTTTCATGCTTTCTTATTCTGTTACCTGCTTTCTCTCTTTCGGGAAAAAAATAATTTTATTATTTGTCCTTTTTATAAGCCTCCTAACACCACAGTGAGTTTATAAATGGGTTGTTAAGGTTTCACTAGACGTCTCCTAGCAATACTTAGCAAATAACTTCTCTTCAGCTGAAGGTTTGATCATTTGCCTCAGCTGTAAGCCTGTGCAGTTCATTACAACACCTTGTGGCTTCAGAGGAAAGTTGTTTTAATTTTCCTGCTACTCGGTGTTATTTGCATTTTCTGTGAGAGGAGAAATTGAATGTGGGTCTGCAGTTATCCTGGACCCATGCTGTAGGTCTGGGGCTGAGCTGAGCTTGATCCTCAGGAGCACAGCCCCCTTTTACCCTGCTATGTCTCCTGAGGTTTGCTGAGCCACGGCCACTAGTAGGAACTTTGTCAAGAGAAGATATTTAGTACATTTACTGGCCTGTTTTTGAGATAGTAAGGTAGGCTGGTATTTAGTGGATCATCACCCACCACCCCATTTAAGTCCCTTCCCACATAGGTCCACCTGCCTCTGTACGGGGATATCTTCCAAAGTGGTTACAGTTGTAGAAATGTTGCTCAGTTAAATGACAGTAGTGTCTGAGGCACACCAAATGATGCCTTTCAGCAGCCCACTTTAAACATTTGAAGTGTTTTCCTTTGGTACTGCTAATATCCAGCAACACAAACCAGGTAAAACTATTCCGTGCCTGAAAAAAATAAAGAGAAGGGGAAGAAAGTAAATCAAAACCTAACTTCCCTTTGGCTTTTATCCTTGATGTCATCAAAAGACAAAAAAGGATATTTCAGGCCTGGCTTCAGCCTGATGGAACAGCAGGGAAGTTCTTTTCTATTAGATCCTTGATACAGTCACGTCTGGTGAAATCACTGCGGTCACATCTGCTGAAATCTTCCATCATTTCGGATTTGTTTCAAAAGACTCAATCTTTCTGTTTTAAAAGGGCACAACTACTTTTCCAGCCCCTCCTTGGTGCCTGGAACGGTGATTAGGCATCAATCAAGCATCTTAGATCCTACTCACCCCAAATGCTGCAGTCAGCTCATGTCTCTGTGTGCATGCTTGGTGGGGCCACCTGGGACTGGTTTAATTTACATTAGGGAATTTGAAACAAAACGTTTGCACTTGTCTTTAGGCTCAGGGGAGAGTAGGCACAGCAGCTCATCTTCAAGGTGTCTTATTTTCCTGATATATACCCTTGAGGGCGCATCTTTTATGAGATTGCGGTGTCTTTTTGTGCTTTGGATGGCTTTTGTGACCTTGGAAAGAAAACTGTGGGACTCTACAGCGAGAGAGGCAGGGTAGCAAGGATGTGTGCCTGGAAAGGATCTTGCCTCTGGCAGTGGTATAGTTGGAGAAAGTGCAAAGAAGGGTTGGGGAGGAGATAAAATTAAAACACAAACCCCAGCCTGAAGCATATCAAGACTAAATCTCTAATTTTATTCTTCCTGGTTAACATTTCACACAGTCTCTTCTTGTGTGTATAGTGGATGCCATCAAAATGAAACCTTTCCCTCCTTTCCTTGCCCCTAGATAAAATAGGAAATAAGAGCCCCATCTGTCTCTGTCTGTGGCTATGGCTAAGCCCAGTGCCCAAGGCCATGAAGTAGAAAGAGATGCTAACTCCTTGTTTGGAGAGCTGCTTCATTTGCTCTTTCTACCACCTCAGTGCCTACCCGAGGATTTTGACAGCCTGCAGAGCATGGCAGGCAGTGCTGTGGGTGCAGCCTGGTGGAAGGAGGCAGTGGTCATGGGATTTAGCAGCTCTGCCACCTCATCTGTGACTCAGTAGCATTTACTGGAAGAAAAGACAATAAAGTCTTTCAGGGCAAAAATCTTTATTTACTATCTACCTTCTCACAAGCCCTAATTTGCCTAAACTTCCTTCTTCCTTGCCCCTTGTCACTTAAGGCCTTCCATGACTACCTTTGTTGTAAAGGGCTTTTGTGCTTCTTGCTTTTCCTGGTTCTTGGATGTGTAAATGTAAACAGTGCTGAGCTGTCACAACCCAAAGAGAGCTCTTCAAGCACCTTGGGCTCCCGGTAAAGCAAGCAAAAGCACCAAGAAATGAAGCCATTGGGGGCCCCCAGCCCTTTTGTTTTGAGTCAGTAGCTATGACCTTCCTTAATGTCATCTTCATTCTTCCACTTGTGAGTTATGAGGTTATCAGTGGCTTGTGATAAGGTGGCGTGCAAAGTGAGCTGATGCTGTGAGGAAGGCCGTGTGTCTGGCCCTGCTGGCTTGGACGTGCCTGAACATAAAGAACAGCCCTGTGTTTCTGAACAACATCTTGCCCTCCTGGCCTGCAGCTCGGAGGATGATCTGGCCACAAAGCTCATGAACACAGATCAACCTACTTTAGAGAAGGTGTGAGCAGGGTTGAGGTGGATGAGCAGAAGGCAGATCTTCATGCTGGCAAATTGTGCTGCGGTGAGCAAAGTCCTGATGCTCTGAAAGTGTTTGTTTGTTTGGCTGTTGCCTTGTGGTGGTAGAAAATATACTCTGGAACTATGGAGTTACTTCTGTCCATGTAAGTTAGCAGGTTGCTACTTCGAAGACACCCTTTGTCTTCTGTGCCACAGCAGCACCAGTGTGATTTCCCATAGAGGTTCAGAGGCAGCCCACATTGCATCTCTCATCCCAGGGACTGATGGCTGTCCCAAGTGGCAGCATGGCATGGCAGCAAACAGGGCATGGAGACAGAGGAAAACAGAGAGTAAAAGAGAGGCAGCTGGGTCTGAGTAGGGAAAGGAATTTGGAGCAGGAGCTAGTAAGGACATCTGGAAGCCAGATCCTTTTTGAGCCCATTGCAACAAGCTGGTTTGGACAAACAAGAAGCGTTTTTGTTTCTCTGCTGTAACCTGAAAATTATGTGGCAATAGTAGATGATTAGGTTGTAGCAAAAAGGTGTCTTCTAGGGAAATTTTTGGCTTTTCATGTCTTTTAACTCAGTGAATAGTCTTATGGCCTTTTTAGCACAGTGAGGTAAACTTTGAGGTCCTGCATTGCCCTTTTCACTGTCTATTCTGTAACACATGTCCCTCGGGGTGGTGTGGGAGCACCTATGACACTGACTGGTGTTGGGTGGTAGAATTAGAAAAATTAAAGCCAGTTTCTGTGGGAACAGTGTGGGTCAATGGGGCTCAGGAGTGGATTACCATTGCAGCTTCTCTGAGCAGCACACCGGGAATTCGGGGGTGGACAAGCAAGCCAAACAGTGAAGCTCTCTGCTGTTTTTCTCTCTTCTGCCTCCCAGCAGGGACTGAGCCAGGGGATAGGAGTGTAGGCATTGCAGGAGTTCACGTGAGTGGATAGTCTCTGGCATGAGTAATTTGTTGGACTGGGCTGGCTTATGTTTGCTTTTTGTCGAACTCACGTTGGTCGGGCCAAAGATAGCATCCTTTTTCTTTTTAAACCCGTTTTTCCATATTCTGCTGGCTGAAAGGGAGGGTGTGCAAGCGACGTCTGCAACAATACCATAAATCCAGACAGAAATAGAATTAGCAGTTCTTTCTGGTTCCGGTGTTTGTATCTGCAAGGTCGTGAGCTTAACCAGTCTGGGTTCCTCAGAGAAGAGCCGTGTCTGTGCGAACCTGTTGTGCCTTGGGACCTGCCGCTTGGGTTTTGTTCCAGAGCCATTTCATAAAACTTTTATAGCAACATCATGACAAAGAGCATGAGAAGATAAATAGCTTAACCCTCTCTTGCTAAAGTTAGCCTTGCAAATTCTTCTCTTTTCACAAGCAGCAAATCGCTCAATAGGATCTGCAGTGCTGTGGGGAGAAAAATGCAAGATTTGTGGAGATGGAGAAGAAAGAGCAAGACAGAAACCTGCCATTTTTAGGATAAGCATTTTCTAAATGTACTTAAAAGTCCAGTCCTGTCCCAGTAGGCCCTTGCAAACATCAGTGGTGTTATTCGTTGGCACTGTCGTACTGCATTGTGCTCCAGCGCTTGAAGAATTGGGCTTTTAATCTATGTTGATTATGTTTTAATTGAATAAATAAATCTTTTACAGAGCCCAGAATCAATAGAGATATTTCCATGCTATTTTATTTTATTTTTCTAGGTTTCCTAAGGACATTTAACTTTTACAACCTTACAACTTCCTCTGCAGTATTTGCTACTCAGCTATTGCGTAATTGTTCTGGGGAATGAGAACCTGGGAATAATATGGCCCAGAAATGCTAAGAAGCAGAAATCAAATTGCCTGATCTTATCTGCTACCATCCTTCCTCTCCAGGGTCAGGATACCAAATGGGCTTTGTGTGGGCTCCAGTTTTATTCCTGGATATGCCACTGTCTTCATTTATCACCTCAAAAATTGAGGCCTTGGATGCACTTCACGTCTCCCCCTCTGCTTTCCAGGCTGGCTTAGCTTAAAAATTCTCTGGAGGGGAACAATCACAGTTTTTGTGTCCATGAAGCCTGTGGCTGTCTCGTAGTTATAGGCCAACAACTGGAGCATGGAATAAAACCAAACAAGAGCTATGAAGTGCACTAATAATGGAAAGGAAATTGTGCTTCTGCAGAGTTGAAAATCCAGGTGCCTACAGCTAGCTAGGAGTTAGCTCTGGGGTAATTCCTATTTCTTTTTTTGAACAATAGCGTGGATGGAAAAACTTCAGCTCTATAAAAAATATGCAAGAAGAATCGAGTTTGTAAGTACTTTCTAACCCGACTCTCAGCATTTTAAATGTGTTCTTGCATAAAGCACATTGGAGCTTCCATTTTCCTGTTAGTCAAGCCAAATTTATTGTAATCCAATAAGATTTAATAATCATTAGGAACTAATGAATGCCTCAGCACGTATAAGCTTGGCAGATCAAAGCCTGCTGGCTTTGCATAGTCTTTCTCTGACCAACCTGCCATTTATGTGTCAGATTGATGACTGGGGAGTTCTGTGAAACAGGTAATGATCAAATGCTCCTGAAATGAAATTTAAATAAAAACTAGCTGGAACAGCCAACGAACCAAAGGAAAAGGTAAATTTTTGGCTTGGAAAATAGAAGTAACTTGGTGAGACAGAAGGCAAACAGAGCTGGATTGTCTGTGGTGTATGGTCTGAACAGGTTTTACTTTTCAAATTAGGTGAGTTGATGGGTAATTCTTCAGTATTTTTACTATTGTAGTAGTCAAACTGTGAATGAGCTCTTCGGCCCTGAGCTTTGTGGTTGTATGTACACAGAGAGAGACTTTGTCTAGGGGATTTGCAGGTAAGTCAGACATGGAAGGACGGAAGAAAAATATTGACTATGACTTGGGTTGAGAAAAGACTTTCAATGTGCAGTGTTTCACTTGACTCAAGAACTTTGCTTTCTGCACATGCCCTAAATGTGGGCTGGCTCAGTGGGACTGGCTCCTTGTACCTACGTCACACCTGATTAGGATCCTTAGTTGGTTTTCTTCAACTTCTCGTTCCTAACGGAGCTGCCTAATTTCTGAAGCACTGAAGGGAGAAGCATGGAGGAGGGAGATATTTCCTAGCTTGGATCTGCCTCTGTGTGCTGCTGGGAGGTACCACTGCTGGGTTGGGTTGGGCAGCAGAGAGGTCATTCCCAAAGGTTTTGGATTAGGCTGATTTTTCAAAAACAAAGCCTGTGAATGACTCCTCTTTTAAAATGCTTATTCTAGCAGGAATTGCAGTGTGGCCCTTGATCAGTGGTTTGAAGATCACTTTCCTGCACTGCTGAGACTTGGGTTTACTTTTGGAGGTGGGTGGTGGTGGTGAAAATTGATGTCTCTTCCCGTCCAAGTGAACATCCCTACTAGTCTGGGTACAAGTGAGGCTGGAGTGTTTTGAAAGCAGAGAGAAAGCAAGATGTATTGACTCAGAAAGGGTCTTGGCTGTAGGTTGTTATTTGCTCTGGTCAGGGGCTTTTGCAAGTAATGGCCTCTTTCACAAGGATCTTATTTATTTTATTTTGTGACTGCTTATTGCAAATCATGCCCTTCACCTTGAATCTGCTAGAAATGAATCAAACTTTTTCACTCCTCCTCAAAGGAGCCCATTTTTTAGATGAAAGCAGTGAAGAAGTGTTGAATCAGACAGGTACTGCTACCACAAATTAAAGTAATAATAGGTGCAAGTGGCCCATTGCTGGCTGCTCTGCTGTGGTTTGCATCTCTGCTCTGTTTGTGCTTTGCCTGGGAAAGGGAAGTGGCAGAAGAGATGCTTGCAGGTTTTGAGTGCTCCAGGCCTGCACTCAGCTATGGCTGCCCAACTAGGCAACCTTCTGTGGGAGTGGAGATTGTCCTGCCTCTTCACCCCCACACCAGTTTGCACACTGAGTGGTATAATCCTCCAAGTCAATTTAACACTACTGTGGGAAATACAAGAAGAAAAGCCCCAAAACAGCCTAAATCCTTGTGAGTTGGAGGCTTGCTGCTGGTTCTGGGAGAGAGCTATGGCATTTCAACATGTTTGTCACTGCAACCCGAGAGTTATTGCTGGGCATGGTAGCAGCTCTGTGAGGAGAGTGAGAAACCATGTGCCACTTTGAATAACTGGAACTCTTCTTTCTTCTTCTAGGTGAATCCTGGTGGCAAGACACTTGAGGAGAGGCGGTCCAGTTTAGATGCAGAAATTGACTCTCTGACTGACATCCTGGCTGACCTGGAGAGCAGCTCTCCTTACAAACCTCGGACTCAACAGGTTAGTGGCGCGTTGCGTAAACAGCGGGCGGGAAAGGGGCCAGAGTCGCCTGCTGGAGTCAATTTGCTAACTGCTTGGTATTTGTTGCGAGCAGACATGCCAGTTCCCCTGATAGCATCCAGATGTGGCTGTCAATGGGGAGAAGGGTGCAGCCACTCTGAAGGGGGCACCGTCTCAAAAGCTGCCATACCTCTGAGCCAAGGGCCTCTGATCCCGATTGTTAGATTGCCACGCAGATTGTTAGAAAAATACTTGCGAAAAAATGGCATTTAATTTGCCCCGACTTTGCCACCAACAATAGCTTCTCAATTAAAACCTGCTCCGTTCACAAGTATTTCTACGTTTTTATTTTCTTACTGCTTTTCTGTTTTGTTAACTTTATCTGTCACACTGCCAGAAGAATCCAGATATCTCTGTCTCGAGTTGTTTTTTCTTTTTTGTCATCTAATCAGTGGCGACGAAGTGGCTTGGATAGTAACTCAGCTGTCAGGGTGGCTGTAGCCCAGCAAAGCAGACTGGAATTTGCACTTACTCTGCTGTGTCTAGACGAGGACTGCAGGGGTGACAGCAGCCCAGCTAATTTTTGTCACTCATCTAGGTAGTGCTTGAGTGGAGCTATTTAAGTTCTGGTGAGATGTCATCTATTTATCAGGGGAAGCAGTGACACCCTGGTGGCACTTTAAAAAGGGCAGTTCTTGAGTTCTTGTGAAATCATCCCAGATGTGTTTGTGCCCGGTTGTGCTCTGCCTTTGCTTCCTAATCTTGTGACTGGTCTCATTTCTTTCATGCGTGATTCTGCAGGTGTAGCTCTGTGTCTGCTCTGCTTGTCTTCCCAGTGTCAGTCCTGAATGAAACCCCAAAAGTCAAAGGAATGGCCGAGTGCTGTGGTGCACACCCATTATTCATGCAGGCCTTCTCTCTGGTTTGTGCTTCATTGTTGTGTTTCTTTTAAGCAATTGAGAGCTGTTACTGTTGGAGCAGAACTGAAGCAGTGATCAGAGTTCATTTAGATTTGCTCATTTAAGTATTTGAACTTAGCAAAAACAAAGTTAAATCGGATTTGTGCATTTTTGGATGTGTCCATCTGCACACGGAGGCTCTGGTGTGGTGGCCTGTATGGTTTCCATCTCTCCTTCAGGGACCTTCTGATAAACTCTTCTTTCATTCAAGCAGCATATACACAGCTATTGCATGAACTTACAGACTTGTCCTTGAAATAGCAGACCAATTTAGGTCAGTTAAAAAAAGCAACAACATAAACCAGATACAATTCAGTCCTTTTCCCGGTGGGTTTTTGTTGTTGCGATAAATGAGACACGTTTATCAGTGATAGTGCTTAGGCACTGAGTCAAGTGACCCATGTTCATTTTGTCTGTGTGGGCCAAACACACAGGAATTCATGGCGTTGCTGGGAAATGCTATATAGTGTCAAAATACTTGTGAGGGTTAACTGGAAGATATTTGTACTCACCATTTTCCTTGGCAATGCCCATGGTCAGCTCCAGCATCTTTGTAGAGCTTCTGTAACCACTTCGCTGAGTGCAGTTTACTGACACTCTCCTGATATTTATTCCTTTGAGATCTGGTGTTCTGTGAAAGGGTTGTTTTTTTCACTTTTATTTTGTACCTATACCATTAAAAAAAAAAAAAAAAAAAAAGTAAAAAAAAATGGTTAAAGTTTTTTAAAAAGTAAAAATACCCACCAAAAAAAACCGTTTGTTTTTTTTTTTGTTTCATTTTGTTTTGAATCACAGTATTCAGGTGTGAAGTTCTGCAGGTACTTCCAGGAGTTTTTAGAGGATCAGAAGGTATAGCCCAAGTTTTTTACTTGATCTGACTTTTTAAGTCTTCTTGGTCTATGAGATGACACGTGCTGCTCTTGCACATGCTGGCTCCCATGGCTTTTTGCCCATGGTTTGGGTGGGGGCTCTGAAGACTTGTCCCCTGTATCCAGGAGCAATGGGATACTGCTGTTCCCTGGTGTGTTGCAATCACTGTGTGTGATCCAGTGGGCAGAAGAAGCTGGATTTCCTCTCTGGGACGAGTTCCCAACTTTCTTTGTTCAGTTTATCAGACTTTTCAGGATTTATTCATTAACATAATGATGTCCTGTGAAAAGTACAGCTACAGCAACTTCTAACTATAGCTGCTAGAGAAAGAAAATGCCAGAGTTGAATGTATCATCTGCTGTAATTAAAGAGTACTCAAACAAGTCCTTGAAAGGTGGAACTAGAATGTAAAGCTTTGATATTTTCCTTTGTTTGATCTGTACTAAGTATTAAAACTGGTGAGTCATTTGATGGCCTTATAGTAAGATAATAGATTAGGCTGCAAATTGTGAGGTACTTACTCAGAACATCAGCACATTTATTGGATTTACACCTTAGCTGACCTTCCCAAATCTGTCAGGATAATGGTTGCAGATAGGAAAAAAGACTCAGTTGTTTTTAGAGATGTTTTCACTTGTGCTTATATATTTAAAGCATTATAATAATTGTATAGGTATACCTTGCCCTCAGGGATACTCCCTATTCTGGAATAAGAGAAACTTTATTTCTAGGTTTCTTTTTTCTGTTATCTTCAAGATAGTTTTAAACCAATATAAACTGAAGTGTAACACAGTCCTCTCTCTCTGGAGTGGGAGTAATAGCAGGATAATGACAAACATACCCTGCTCATTGGCATAAATTCACACAGAGGGAAGCTGTTTTGATCCTTGATATGAGTTCAGGATTGCAGTGAGACATGCAGCACTGGGAGGTGCCTCTGAAGAAGAAAGACTCGTACCCTCGGCAGTAGGTTTGGAAAGTCCATGATACTACTCAGAATGGGTGGGCCAGTGTTATCCCCAGACAGTTCCCCTTGGCCAGCATCCATGCTGTTGAGGACAAGGTTGAGTATGAATCTCTGCACCATGCCAGCATTGCTTACCTGGACATCACTCTGGTAACCTTTTCTGTGTGTCAGGCAAGTGACAAGGACATTGTCATGACCTAATAATAACCACCAGGCAGAGAGTTTTGACGCCTGTGGTCAGCAGCACCCTCCTTGTTTCCATCACTCCTGTCCAATTCAAGGCAGCTGAGCTGGAAACTGAAGGCAGAGGAGTCACCCAAGTCCTGCTGACTGCTCCCCATGCCACTGATAGATGTGGTAGGATATTGTTGTCCTGCAGAGATGTGTTGCCTTCTTCCCTGAAGTAATGAGTATGAAAAGCATTTTCCTAACATAGGTCCTTTAGGAAGCAGAAAAGATCTTCCTTCTCTTTAGCAGCAGGTTTGGTGGGAAGAGGTCCTTCTGAGAGTCGTGTGCCCCAGTGTGAGTCAACCCTCATGTGGCCATACCTTGAAACGAAATATTCTCTCAGGCTTCATTTCTGATAATTTCTTGTCTCTTTTGTTGAGAGTCCCCTGCAGCAGAGGTCTTCTGGGCATTAATAGTTTATCCATTGATAGGTATTGGTTGGAGAACTGAAGATGCCTTACAAAAAAATCTAATTAATATTTTTCTCTTCTTTAGAAATGATAGTGTCCTGTGCCAGGAGCTCCCTTCACATTTTCTGTTCAAGTATCACACCTTTCAAATTGAAATACCTCCCTGAGAAGTTCTAAGGCAGAGAACTCACTATGCCTTTCATTAGTAAAATGAGATTGTATAGACAAGGCATTTAGCTACATAACTTGCATGGATGGGAGCAGGAGCCATTCCTAAATTGAGTGAACCCTGACTAGGGGTCCTGGTGAATGTTGTGGTCATCCAGCTCCTCAGTTAATGGGTATTCTCCCTAATTTTTATCCATTCCTCTTAAATCCTTGCTTAAGAGATTAGTGCAGCAAGGACTTTAGGAAAAAAACAACTCCAAACATGCCAAATTTCAGGCCCTAAAATAAATATGCATTTAAAAAAAAAAAAAAAAAAAAAAAAAAAACTTTGTGACTCTGGAGAGAAGGTTTCCAGCAGAGACCTGAAAATAATAAATACTGGAAATATCAGCATATGAAAGCTCAGGATTTTTTGTCCCTGCTGTGAATTATGTATTGAATGCTGATTGCTTTGTCCAGAACTGGACAGCTCTCTTCTGAAACTATTCTAGCACAAATTTCCAACAGATTGTTTGGCAAAATAGGAGTGTGTGGGAGGTATACCAGGTAGTAGGATGTACCTGGTCCTAAGGTAATTAAACTTTTCTTAAAAGCAAATACTAGGTGGCCAATATTTGTGGAGTACTTAAGTAGCTAAAACCTCCAAGCTTTGATGACCAAGATCAAATCTACTTGTGTATAGCTCTCAGAGGCACCTTGATCCAGAGGGGACGGGACTGGCACTCTGAAGACCTGTTTCATTTCCAGCTGCTGCCACTGTGCTAAATGACCTTGAGCAGAGCATTTCTACTTTGCTCTCAAAATCTCTTCTGTCCTTGTAGCTTGGCAACCTTTTCAGTGTGATTTGCCTCTTACTACTTGTTGTAAAAATAATGAAAAAGAGAAGGAAATTATTTTTTTCACCTAACAGATGGGGCAAATGAAGGCAGAGTTAGGTGAGGGATGTAAGGATTCACACCTTTGGCCCTGCCTCTGTATCGTTGCCCCCAGTACTAGACATCTGTCACTACCCAATGCTGTCAGCCTAACCAAGAGAGATTTTGAAGGAAAAGAAGCTCGTTGTCAAGATGAGCTGCAGAACAATAAAAAAGTGAAGTAAATTAAATTAAAAAAAAACAGTGATACATTTTCATTAAGTTCCAAACATACTGGGAAATAATGTCTTAGAATGGCTGGAATTTAAAAAGGATTTAAATGTTTGACAGTGTTGGTTGTTATTCCATGACTGTTGTTGACAACCAGTTGGGGATAACAAAAGCAGTGAAAAGGCAGTGATGTAGTTTTTTACAGCGTAATGGAGTGGGATTGAACAGCTTCAGCTGTAGGATGGCAAACCACAAACCAAGGCAAAATGTTGAGCACTGAAGAAGACTCCTAGGAGCACTTTTCCATGTGCATTTCTAATTTTAGTGCCCCACTTAGGCCTGTGCCAGGACTGCATGGCTGAAGAGTTTGGGTGTTTTATCTTTGTTTATGTGGAGTGGTGTTGCCAACCATAAATAAAGCCTCCTACTTAGCAAAGAGCAGCTCATTCCCCCAGCATCGAAAAAGGGCCTTGTGATTGCTCTTGGTTTGGTCTGTGGGACTGACATTCGTGAAAAACAGATCGTTGAATCTGTGTTCAGAGCAGTCTGTGCAAATTTGCTAGGCCAGGCTCAGAGTCTGGTTTCCTCATTCCTGTTATTTTCCTGAGCCTGGCTTCATCGACTGGTAGGCACTGAAAGGATTTTGCAAGCAGAGTATTTGCTAGCATCCCACTTGTTGTCAGGAATATTTATCTTTCTTGTAAGTAAGAAAATGTAGGGGTACAAGAAGATTAAGATTAATTTGGTGGGTTCAGAATTAATTCTCCCCTCCAGTAGCATTTATGCGACAGAGAGTTTGTGGTTTGTTAGTTACAAGACTCAGTGGGGTTTGGCTGTTTTAAGTGATCAGAATGTTGTTGAGTCTTTTTCAATGCAGTCTGGGCTGAAATCGATGGCTTAGCTTCTGCTGTCTTCAGAAAATATATATTAGGAAAATAAAGTGTCCAGGTCTCTTTATGCTCATCTGAACATGTCTATCCTGTGGGCATCTGTGCAGCTTTGCCAAAGAGGCTTCTGAGTCCAGCAGCACAGTATGGTAGCCAGGCAGTGCTCTCCTCGTGGTACAGGGCTCTCTGTATTTGTTAGTTGAGATCTGTGCATTTTGATTTTTGTGGGATTTTTAATCTCTGGTTGTGGGACAGAAAAGCAATTGGGATTAACTTCATCTGCTGAAACTAAGGAGCATCCCCTGTCTGTCCTGAAGTGTTGATGACCTCTTAGTAGGACCATCCAGATTCTTGCTACATGCACTACACAAGACTTTTCATGAAGGTTGTGAGTTGCCAACATTTCTCCACTGACTTGGATGGCTCATGTGGACACAGGGATAAAGGTCCCTCAGAGGTGTGCCCAAGCTGACTTTGAGGTGGTGGGCTCTGATGCTTGTAGGACCACTGGAGGGCTCCTGCAGGCTCACAGCAGGACTGGTGGCAAGGGCAGTTCTCAGCAGGCTGTGACACTTTTGCCATAGTAAGGAACATCAGGAATTGCATGGGCTGTTTTAAAGATGGGATCGCCTCTGAGAGCTGCACTCCGGCTTCTGGCTGCAGTGCGCTGGCTTTGAGCTGTTTGGAAAATCTGTGTGGATTACCTAAAAGTAGAAAAGGAACCATCCCATCTGGAGCAATTTCAGAAGGTTCCTCCCAGCACTTGAGAAGCAAAGCCTTTACATCCTGGAAACTCCCCTCCTGTGGGTCTCCTGTCCAAAGGCAGGGTGACTTTCCCGCTCCACCGCCGTGGGTGGCTTTTGAGGTGGTCCCAAGAAGCTTTCCAGGAGCACCGCTGTGGGGATGCTGGCTGCCAGCAGCGCGCATCTGTCACCTGCGGGCAGAGGCTGTGCACAGGGCAGGGATGTTCAGCCACGTACGTGTGAGTTGGGAGGCATAGCCAACAGATGATTTCATGGCTGTTTGGATTTGGCTTTTCTCTACAAGAAAGGGGAAGCCTTCCTGCGCTCATCAGCTTCAGCCAGCGCGTGCAGCAAGCTGACACTGCTCTGATTAGCAGATGCTTCAATTGGTTGCATCTGCTGGTATGTATTAAACCTTAATCCTTTTGATAAGAGCACATCCGTGAAGATTTTTAAAGAAAGTTTTTTGAGATCGCAGATTATCAGCTTGTCACAGATGAACAGGATAAGCGTGACCTTTGCAGGTTATTATTTCTTCCTCTTGTACTATCATTGGAGTGAAAATAAAGCAGCACTACTGCTGTTTCTTTTTTTTTTTTTTTCTGGTGTGCAATCAAGTTCACAGAAATCTCAGTAAGGTTTACTTTTCCCCTTCCCCTTTCTCTTGTTTGCATCCATTTGGCTTTTCTGCCTACGTGCTTGGCTACAGCTTTAGATGACGACTAGTGTTGGATTTATTGGACTTTAAAATCTGTGCGGGCATCTCAAATTTGTATGAGGATAAAAATCAACATTTACTTTGGGAACAGTGATCAAAAGCAAATAGTACCTCATAATTTGATCTTTTTTTCATTCTGCATTTGTGATTATTTTGTTTTGAGTGGTTGAGAGTGGTTTACACTCTAAAGCTGTTCAAGGCCTTCTACCTATTGTTATATTTTGGTTTTTATCTTTTTTCCCTGCGTTGTGACCAAGCTGCTATGTACCGTCATCTCAGGAAGCTTGTAATCATTTCCCCATCCTCATTTTTTGGCTCTTGCCATGGTTTGGCACTTATCTCAAAGGGACCCGATGCACTTCACAAGCTGTGTATCCAGCCAGCTAAGAGGAGCCTCCCCTAGGGCAGAGACCTGCGTTTCACTGGAACACAGACTCTGTTTGCATCCTTGCACGGGTCGATGCATTTGAGTGCTTCAGCAGCGTTAGATTTACCACTGCAACATCAGCCTGGTGAAATATGGAACTATGTTTGCTGTTCATGGGCAAGTGAGGAAGATGAGGTGACTTGGTTTGTACATGGATCACAGGAGGAAGCCAGATGATGGGCACTCCATCGAGGATTTGCTCTCCATGTGAATGAATAGGCTAAGTGTAAGTGAGAGCAACTTCTGTCAAGAGGATTTGGAGACATCTCAGGTGTGGAGAAATGCATTCACCTCTGTCTTGGAGTGTATGAACCAAACAGGGGAAAACACTTATAAGTTTCTTCTGTGGGAGGGTCTTGCTTGATACTCAGCTACAGTTTTGTGGTTTACAGCCAATAGACTTCTTGATGCAATGGCTTGACATTAAACCTTGAAGGATTCAAACCCTTAGGCCCAGAAAGTTGTGGTGTCCTGGACCTGTATCACCACCCTTGGATCTACATAGCACTGTAGAATTGGGAAGTTGTCTTCCCTACCTGTATACATCTGGCAGTTGAACTTAGTTCTCTTGCACAAGGTGGCGATTTCCCCGCGTATGTGGCAGCCGCAGATGTGTACAATGCCTGCCAAGGAAATAGCTGGCACACTTTGAAATGAACCCACAGTTGATTAGTTCTTCCCACCCAGCACCCGTTGGTGTCCAGCAGTTGACTGCTCCCCATAGCTTGAATCAAGCTTCTGCTTTTAAGTGGGTTTAAGAGAGGTGTCTGTGCATGCAAAACTGAGTGGCTGGCTAGGGGATCCCAGACCCATGTCTCCTGGGGAGCTGCAGCATGATGCTGGCTGTCCTCACGGTGGCCCATCCGCACACGTGCACAGCAAGCTCCAAGTCTGCTGCATGTCTTTCAGGCAACCTGAACTTTTGCTCTTCCACACTGTGTTGTAACCAGGATCTGTGACCTGAAATGCAGATTGTTTGGCTGACATACACAGATAAATGCCAAGGCTAATACTAGTGGGAGAAGGGAAGCAGGAGGGACGGTCAGGAGAGGTAAGGGAGGAGAACAGGAAGGGTCATAGTCTGCTCAAGATGCAAGACACAAGTCCATAGGAAATTAGGCTTCCTTTGCTCTGCTCTTTATGGTTTCTGTTCCTTTTGTGTTGACTATTTCTTCTCTACACACATTAGGAACCAGCTGTGTTTCCCTCCCTGTTAGGGAAAGGAAATAGTCCAGAGCCAAGGGAACAGCACAGCAACTTAAAGAACCACCTGCATGGCAATACATCACTTGGGACTTTGCTCTCAATGTGGTCTGCACTGGACATGTACCCTGGGCCATTTCCGCCAAAGTGGGAATGATGACTGTAATGTGTGCATTGCACTCACAGCAAAGAGAGCATTGTCTTGGTAAGCCTTCAAGTTGCCTCGCATCTATTCAGAGACTGTTGATGGGCAGGTGTAGATCCTGCTCATGTGAGTTACTGTTGAGTTGTGGTCTTTAAAAGAGGAGGGCAACTAACTTCTCTGGTTGCAATTTCTCAATACATGTGAAAGGTGAAGGCTAAAACAGTCTAGGAAGCCCTAGCATTTCAGGTATGGTCTTCACAAGTTTTTTTGTAGTTACTTAATGGTACCTGTTTGCACGAGCACTTGCATTTATGCTTGAAGTGTCCCGAGGAAGGAGCAGTTTGATTTTCTTGTTCTGCACATGGAGAGGGGAGGCACAAAGAAACCACGCAGCTCAATGTAAACCAGGGCACACATCAATGAGTTCGGGGATAGGTTGTCATTTGCTGGTCCATCCTGTCTTTCATGGTCTGTTTGCACAAGGGTCTGTCCTACCTTGGGAGGGAGGACCCCTCCCTACTGCCCTTACTGGACAGTCAGAAAGCAGGGCAGATCTGATCCCAGCCTCATCTCAGGTGGAGCTGCCTGGAAGTATCTGGAGTCCTACAGAAAAGTGAGGTCTGGCCATGCAGTTTCTACATTAGGCCCTGCTACCAGTGCATAAATAAACATGATATGTTTATAGCCTGAACATATCTCAGGATTGTTGCAAGACGTTCCTAGTTCAAAGCCATTAACCATTAAAGTAAGAGGCAGATTCATCTGTGGATGGTTTAAGGGGCTGTGTCTATATTTTCTCTTATTGATTGCCTTTAGCCTTCCTGTCTGGAACCTTTTGAGGGATGACTGTGATGCTGAGATGCATTGTCTCTTTCTGTATATTGAAGCTGCTTAGGTTAAAAAAAAAACCCAACCCACACCCAGCCTGTATCTGAAAGCTAAGAATTGATAGATCCTTGCTATAGCTCTTCAAATAACTGTAAATCACTCCAGGCTGTTACAGTTTGATTGTAAGGAAGTTCATGCCTTGACTCAGTCTTCTTTGCATCACAGTAAAATGCAATTAGGTGACGTACAGATTGTGGCTTGGAAGCACTTAAAATTTTCTCAGCCTTATGTTGTCAACTTTTGCTCAATAGCAGGCTTGTGGACTGTGTCACTGTGCCTGTGTTAGCATATATTATCACCATATGGTGTTTCAATAGTGAATAGGAAATTTCTGTGAGTATGTAAAAGAGAATGTAATGGAAAAAATATTACAGCAAGATAAACCTAAAATGCTGCTTCGCAGCTGAAAGTGAGCACTCTAGCTGCTGTTTCTATGGGAAATCAATAATGTGTTGGTCCAAGGAGTAGCACCATCTTCTCCCACAGATTTAAAAACAACAGCTAAACCAACCAACCAAAACCAACCAACCAAAAATCCCAACCAAGAAAACAAACAAAAAAACCCAACCAAAACCAAAAAGCAAAACAAAGAATAAACAACAACAAAACCACAACACAACAAACAAAAACAAACAAAATTAATCTGGACAGAAAACTGACATTTTGGTGCAATTATTTCTGCCAACGTTTTTAGTCTGAGTCTGATTCCTCCCTGCCCAAACAAAAAATTCCAAGTCTTACAGTGAATTATTTTCTTGAAAAGTAGTTTCATATGCATAGGCACAGCGAGAGCAAGGAGAGGTTGTGCAGTTTCTATAGCACTGTGTGTAAAGACAGGTAGGGTTGCTGTGATTGTGTCGCCTGGTTGTCAGCATAACTCAGGGTAGAGCCTTTGCTGTCTTCTCTTAAGTAGCACTGTTGTTTGGGTTGGTGAGAGACTGGGTATGTTACCTCCTCTGGAGTGATTTGTAAGAAGTGGATCGGAGTCTGTTGCTGTCCTAAGAAGCTCAGAGCCATGAAGAATTGCCATCTTCATCAGCAATCACTTCAGTCATCTTGGGAGCTCAGGCAACATTGAATACCTCTTTGAAAACCAGAAACCTGTGATCCAAGGAGAATTCAAGAAAAATGGGAGGCACAGTTCTGTTTCCATCCAGCAGAAAGCTGGGATGCACATGCAGTTTCAAACTGTGATTATCAAGAGGGGAAGAGAAGGTGTCAGAGTTGATTACTGTACTGGTTTGCAGAAGGACCAGCTGTGTATTACATGAGATACCTGTGCAGTTAAGAGTGTTTTGCAGACTTAAAAAGTGATGGATAAGCCACTGTTGTTCAGCTGGGATTTTTTTGAGCTCTGTAGCGTTTATCAGGGAGATTGTACAGATACTGTATTGAACTCTATTTAATAATTTTCTGGAAACATTTTGGCTGTAGTCTGCATTAGCAGCTGATGTCCAAAGTGCAAGACAGGATCTGTCTGTAGAACGGGGTGGCCATAAAGGTCACAGTGTTTTATGAGCCCCAGTGATGGAGAACTGCTACTGTGCTCAAGCCAGCACTCTCTACCTTGTACAAAAAGCCATGGAGATGTCATGCAGAGGATGCAGTCATTAAGTGCTTCTTTAGGGTAAATGTAAACTATTAGGTTTTGGAGGTATCTGGAAGAGCCAACACCCCGAAACAGGGCTCTATGACACTGGAAATCATCAGGCTTTTTAGCTTCTTGGCAAGACTTGCCTTTGACAAGACTTGGCTTTGACACTGTTGAGTAATGTGGTCATTTCTAACTAATAGCAATAAAGCTTTAGAGAACACCTGCTGTTTCTATATTGAACATATGTGTGCGTGCTCATGTAAAATCACAAATGCATGCAGATCTGGATAATACAATTTATATTTGGCATCTTTCCTACAAATTGTATTTTAGAACACCTTAAAGTCTCCCTGTAAATAAAATGCTTTCAGAATTGAGTTCATTAATGAAGAGAAGGAGTTGAATTAAGATTCAAAGGCAAAGGAGGAAAAAGAGGGCTTTTTTTCTTGGTTTGTGGGCTTTTTTAAAGGCAAAACAACCATTTGACACATTTGATCATTTGCTGAATGTACTCAGTGATTTCTCAGGAGGACATATGGACAATCTCGGAGACTAGCTGCATGATAGGAACTTCACGGAGCCAAAAGCAAATTGATGGGCTGATCGCTTAGAAAAGTATAAATGGAAGGAACATCTGAAGAGATCTGGCTCCTTTGCTTATGAGCCAGTGCTGGATTATCCCCTATAATCAGTGTTTTCCCCAGCTCAGTTTCGAATAGATTAAATGTAAATATCTCCGTGCTTTCTTTGGGTGATTATTTCAGACTGAAATGTATACAGCTGCTAAGAGCTATTAGACTTCAGAGTTTCCTTTATTCTCCTTGTTTTGAGTGATATTTCATATATATGTCCCTGCATGTTTGCTCCTACAGAATCACAGAATCACAGAAATTAGGGGCTGGAAGGGACCTAGAAGATCATCTAGTCCAACCCCCCTGCCTGAGCAGGATCACCTACCATGTGGATTCTTACCACATCTATACATGCAGGGTACAAGGAGGCTGAAATTCCCCAGTACAAAGCTGTAGTAAAAGGGCTGACAGACTGGGTCTGTAATATGCCTGACCTGACAATTAAGCAAACTTATTACTGTGTCAGGCTGCCAGATGGATCATCTACTCATGATGTAACATGTATTGCTTCTGAATGCATTGGAGTGCAGTTTCCTATTTTATGTTTGCTGAGCTGAAAAAAGGGAGAGGGAAGAGACAGTTTTATTTGAACTAAACCCACTCATTTCAAGTGTGTTTAATGATAGCAATATGTGACAGATAAAATAAAATCCTAGGCCTTGGTCCATGTTTATTTTAATTTCATGCAATGGGGAAAGATAGAATAGATAAAATTATAGGCTAAAAACATCTCTTGTAAAACAGCAGCTGGAGCCCTGAAGGGGCTTTCCTTGCTGTATTCTGCAGGACTATCAGATATGTCCATCAGAGCTTTGCTGAGTAGGAATTTGGGACTTGGCCTTGAGAAAGATCAGGTTGGACTGTTTGGCATCAGCTTCTCTAATTGTTCCTGCTAAGCTTACCAAAGATAGTAAGGCTATTCTGAAAGAAGGAGGAAGAAAGAAAGAACCAGTCTCATTCATCTATTGCTAACCTGGACTTTCCTTTAACATAATGCCACCCTGAACCTGAGAAGGAGGGGAGTTCTTCCCAGACCTGTGTTGTGAAAGTGTCCCTGAGACTCTCATACCTCTCATCTGCTGTTGTGTAATCTTGACTGAGCCATCTTGTATCTCTAGATTGCATTTCTCTTATTAAATAGGGATAAACCCATTTCTTTGCCTGCCTGTTTGATGTAAGGTGTTTGGGTGAGTGTTCAGTACCTGGTGCAGTGAGGATGCATAGCTAATGTTGTGGTATTTGTGACCTGTAGTATTTGCATCTAGACCTCTAGGGCTTTCTTCTCTCCATTCTTCTGTGACTGCAGCATGGGTGGATTGGGATAAGTTGTCTTTCTCTATGGCTTATGTTGAGCACTACCTTGCAAATTTGTGCAGCTGCTTTTCTATGTGACTAAGCAGGCACAGCCAACACCAAAGCAGGTGTCTGTTTGTCTTTGAAATACTTAGCAAGGTGCTGTTCTCCATTCTCAAGCTGTTCTCTGCTTGAACAGCTTAAGAACTCCCTAGACATTCACACCAGGTCCCTCAGTCTGCTAATGCACTCTGAGGAGCTTGTAAGCTCACGATTTAAGGAAACGTGCATGAGATCTTCTTGTTCTGCAAAGATGCTTGAACTGGATTCCCAAGCGGGATGTTGTGCCCAACTGCTGGGAATTTCTCATGCAGATAAGTGCAGTATACTATAAGGGAGGCGATAAAGCTTTGTGCTCAGGGCTGCCATCCCTTGGAGATGCATTGTGTGTGTAGATACCCGAGCATTCAGCACTAGCTGTTGACTAGCCCTCCATTAGTTGGTCTTCTCATGTGCAGAAGAAACTGAAGTTTCACTCTGTTGGAAGGCTGTCCCCTGGGGAATTTTTAATATATTTACCTGACAAGTTTTCTTGAGCATCTTAAATGCTGGCTGTCATGGAGACCCAGCTTCAGCTCTTGATGAAAGTGTTGGTATCCTACTTCTTGGGCTCAGATAAATGCTTCTGTAACATTGTAGGACCTTGTAGTCTGCAACTTATCTTGAATGGAAGTCACATCCTAAGTGTGTTCGGTGAGGTGCATTTTGTCCCAACTCGTATCATTATAGTGTTGTTGAACTTTTTTTTTTTTTTTTTTTTTTAAAAGGCAGAAGTAGCACAAGTTTGATTTTTAGAAAAAGAACCTGCCTAGATCAGAAATTGGAATTTAAGTCTTGGTTTTCCAGTATATTTCTGTTAGTGTATAGGGTCTGAAATTAATAACCTGTGATTGTCCATCCTGTATCTGATGAATGGTCACTCCAGCTCAGTGTCCTTCCCAGTATATACCAAAGGAAAGTAAATACCAAAGAGCAGTGTAAATTCATAGCAATACTGCCCCAGAATGTCTCCCTTTATCTAAGAATTCTCTGTTCACAGGGATTGGCTTGATAAAAATGATGTCTTCCATAATACTCAGGGAATTTTTCATCCAGCAGATCATCCAATTGTTTTATGAACTCATGTAAATCTCTGGGATTTAATGTATTCCATGGCAAAAAGTGCCGTGCATATGGGGCACTTTCCTTCTTCTTCATTTTCTCCTTTTGCCTCCCAGTAGGAGAGTTTATTCTTGTTTTTTTCTAGCTCTGGAAGATACAGAAAACTCATTCCTGCTGTTTGTACCACTCTGAGTTTTAGCTGTCTCTTTCAAGACTCAAGGAATTCTTAGTTGTTTCAGAGAAATCTGCAAAATTTAAGTGCAGTATCCATTTGTTCCTGATCAGGTATTACTGTCTAAAAAAAAAAAAGTTGGAAGTGGCTCCTGGACCTGTGCTATTCCCTTTGTTTTTTTGCTATAAATTTACTCTGAAGCAATGGATTAACTGTAGGTTCTGTTTGTTAGAGGTAAAGCCTGGGACTTGTTTTTAGAGTACCTTCCCTAGTGCCCTGTATTTTTTAAAATAGTATTTTTTTAAAAACAATATGAGTAGATGTTGACCTCTTTGCTAAGGTTTTTCAACGATAGTTTCTGAAGACAGTATCCATGGGCTCTTTGGTGCTCAGAAATACAAAGTGTTAGAGATATAAGACAATGGATTTGGGAGAGGTCTGTGGCAGCCACTGTACTTCGGAACCCATTGGGATCTGCTGTTTCCCATCCCTCCTGGGTCTCTGACACGTCCCCTGTATTTTGAGTAAGATTTTGTGCTGTTCAAGTATTAGGTTTCCCTAAAAAAAACAGAAATGGTAATAATCGCTTATTTTACCTGTCTGGATTGCATCCAAAAGGATTTTCAGGTCTTCAAGTCAAAATTCTTCTGCAAGAACAAAATATTATGCTTTTGCCAGCTTATGTAAAAACCTTTTCTCTTATAGTGACAAATCAGTATATCAAATACTTTTATTTTTTACAAGGGAATTCAACATCAAACTCTTCCTAATGTGTTAGGTAATGTTTCACATTAAAGATTGTGTGCTGTTAATTTCTTTTCAAGTTATAGAGAAGAAAATGTTGAGTGTCTTTCAGTGATTTATTTGACCAGTGTGTTAGTCTAGCGGATCTTAATTTTCAGAAGCTTTCAGAAAAGAGTTCAATACATCAGAGATGTGTAAGATATGTACACGAACGTGTTTGCTAAATAAAACTTAAATTAAAACTTGAGCCCTTTTAGGCTGCAATAACTAGTGCTTCTGCAGCTCTTTTTCCAAATTCTTAAACTCCTCTGCACAACCAGTATGAATCTAATGTGCTCTGCATTATTTTGCTGCTTTAACATGAGGACCTGTAGAGACAGTGAAAGCTCTGTACAGAAAGTATTGTAAAGTGAGGGAGGGAGCCCAACAAAGCTAATTATACAGACACTCCTACTCTATTACCCTTTAGAGAAATTGAGCCTAACATTCTGCTCTTAAGCTTGTTAAACTATTCTTTTTGGGTGCAAGGATCTTATTGAGGGGATGAAATAGCTACACTGTGTAATCAGAATGGGAATTGGAGCAGATCATTATATTTACTCATTTGATTAGCCATAAAATAGCTACTGAAGTCCCCATTTTAAATCTGCTTAGCAATTGTGCAGCAGGGCAAACTGAGTGTTTTAATTAGGAAGGAAAAGAGATTGCAGTATTTTTTATAAGTAATAAATATATAAACAAATGCACATTGTGATCCTGTTTATGTAAATAACCTCTTCCCTGTGGATGTTCTTGCCTCATAATTGTTCAGGGTCTGTCTGCTTCAGCTGCAGAGAAAAAGGGGAATGAAAAGTTCTGTGCATCTATTTCAGAAAGCACAATGTTTGGGACTTAAAATCCAGCCAAAGAGATTTAGATTAGCCATTAGAGTAAAACTGCTATAGGAGGGATAGGTAACCCCAGAAAAAGATGTCATGGAAGAAACAGTAGGTCCTCAATTACTGGAGGAGCTTTAGGTCAGGTTGTGCTAACGTCAGGAGAAGTTTAAGCAGGGTCAGTCCTACCTTAAGGGTGAAGACTGGACTGAACAACCTCCTGAGGTCCCTTTCAACCTGTAAGATTTGCTCAAGAAAATTGAGGCCTTACTGCATCACCAGGGAACTGCCCTTGACCAGCTCCCATTCCCTGAGGGAGCTGAAGTCCCAGGTGTGCTCAGGAAGGGATAGCACCAGGTTTCCCCCAGACCTCTGAGGCCTGCGAGTCCCCAGCTGCCTCATGGACGCTGTGTGCACAGCAAGCGGCTGAGGGTGCCCTGCTTTCTCTCCAAGAATAATTCAGTGCCCTGTCACTGATCTGTTCATAAATGTTTGGAAATGAGCCATGACCAAAGGTTTTGTTTTCTGTCTTCCTTTGCAGTCCGAGGGACTTGCAAATCAGAGCAGATGTTCTAAAGGCAGAGAGCTCTGTAGTCACTGATTCCTGTGTTCAAGATGGTCACTCTCTTCATGCTTCTTAGGTATTATAATATGTGCTTAGGAAGCTCAAAATCTGCAAAAATATTGTGACTTTTCTATGTAATCATTTGGTTTTAAGACAACCTGCAACAGTAAAATACACTTGGTTACAGAGAGCAGACTTGTTTTTTAAAGACATTAAACTGAATGTGAAGTGATGACTGTTGGCAAGCATGTGTTGTGCTGCTGTACATTTGTGGGTCACTGAAAACGTCATGTCGATAATGACAATAACAAAGTCGTTCTTGTGATGTTGCCTGTGGATGACAAGGCCTTTGGGCAGTGGGAAGTGGCACAGCAGCTTTAATATTGCAATTGTAAGGGGTGAAATAAGTATTTGGCCTAGTGACTCTTTTTTCATGCACAAATTCTCCAGAATTTCCTTTTTGGTCATTGATTTATCTGGTGCCTAGAATTAGGACCCACTTACAAATGGCCAGAAATCCCACCATTTTGAGAACTAATTTCCAGAGAGGCTCAGAGCAACCCCTCCCAGATGTGCTGAGACCTAAAAGGAGGCATCTCAGGGAAAGAAATGCCAGCACTGCATCTGCTGAGGAAGACACTGGTGCCTGGTGTTGTTACTCTGGCATTGTTCTGCAGTGCAAAATTGTATATGCAGAATGTTGGGCAGGTAAAAAAAAAAAAACAAAACCAAAAAACAAAACAAAACAAACAAAACAGAAAAACAAAACAACACCAAAAAGAGCCATTATTAGGCCCAGCATAGTATTAGATATAACTTGATGTCCAAGAGAACAAGCACCTAGCTATAAGGAGGTTAGCAGCATACTGTAAATTTCAATGAACATCTACTTTTCTTTTTAATGTGTCTGGGACACCTGCAGTTGGATGGGGCTGTTCTGTGTTGCCCTGTATCACTGCAAGCACCTCAGGGCCCACCTGGCTGGCAGGAGGAGCAAGGTCTACAGGGAAGAAAGGAATCTGCAGGGTTCAGTTTTCACTTGATTGTGTCCTCGAAGATATTTAAGGGGGTTCTCCGAAGTGCTGCACACTTGTAGCTCCCATTGAAATGAATGGAACATTTGGTATCAGTGTTAATTCTCCTCATTTTCTTTCCATCTGCCAGTCTCTGTTCAGATCGTTTCTGTGCCTCAAGGATGGAAAGACCCCAGTCCAGTCTCATAAGCACAGTGTATACAGAATAGCTGGCTGTGTGGCATCCTGATGGAGCATTTCTCATGTGGATACGTGCCTTTCCCAAGTGCTTTGTACCTAGGCAATCAGAGTTTGTGTTTGGAGCACGTCTGTGAACTGCGATTGTTGGACTGGATCAAGCTGTCGCTGTGTCACTGAAATGTTACAATCTCTCAAGCTGTCACGATGACTTTTAAAATGAAGCCAAGGTGAAGGCTTCCTTCTCACATCAACAGTTGCACCGTTTCCAGAGCTCTGCTGTCTGCCTTCTTATCCCCACAACCTCCTTTCCTTGGGGTTATTTGTGTCTCACCTGCCTGGCTGCCACGAGGGCACGGTTAGATCAGGACACACAGCTCTGCGCTTTCAGCCAGTCAGGCGTAACTTTTCATAGTAATTTGGTGTCATTTGCATAGGATTCTCTCCCTTCCAGGGAAAAGTCTACTTCTGTAATCTGATCTAAAAGGGCTCCTAAAGGAACTCTTTAACTATTTCTCCAGAAGTATGTAATAAATTTCCCGGGAGGACTGCTGCTCTTCTGTGTGGTGGAGGAGTGAGAAACTATTTAGTGAGATTTCCCAAGAGATGAGTGTGAATGCCTCTTTTCTATAGACAAATCTGCTGTTATTGCTCATTGCAGGGACATGCAACAGTGCACAGAAGCAGCTTTGGCTTTGCTGGTCTTCTGCCACTTCAGGAAGGGCTTTTTCTTCTGGAAGAACTGATCTCACTAGTGCTTGTTTTGGGTCCGAACACTTGGGTACCTCTGCTCAGTGAAAAAGTTCTGAGTTGGGTTGCTGAAGTGGTCTCCTGTAGGTGGAATGAGCTGCCCTCAAGCAGTCCTGCCACCAACACACACAGAGCTTTGATCTGTGAAACAAAGGCAAGGGCACAGCTACTTCTGTATATGTCCAGTTGAAAATGTTGGGAAGTCTCTGTGGATTTTTTCCAAAGGCTGCATAAGCTGCATTTTGACATTTACAAAGCAACAAGATTGATGTGTGTTTATGTGACAGGCAATGAAGAATTCATTGCAGTCATGGTGGATCCATCAAAAGATATTTCTCTCATGCTAATCCCTTAAGGTCCTACCTGGACTGGAGCAATACCCACCAGGAACCTGGTGAGCCTGAGGTTATGGTACACACTTCTGATCCAGTTATAGTGTTTGGTGTTTGCTGTTGAAGAATTGGTAGGTGAGGAGGTGACTTGCAGTAAGGGTAGGTGAAATGTCTAAGCTGCCTGGCAGCTGGGCACTTAGATACTGGTGTCTGAGCTCATACTTGCTGAGATTTGGGGTAGGAGGAAAGAAAATATGAAATCTTGAAAGCTATGGGAAATTTGGTCTTTGGGATACGGGTAGGAAAATGGGTAGCATTCAGCATCCACAGCGAGTTTTGTACTCAGGTAGAGCTAAAGAGTCTGAACTTCTGTCCGATCTAAGGCAGGTATATCCCTGCTTTTTAGCCCACTGAGGCCAGTGCATTGCAAAGGTTGTTCTTTCCCAGGATAAGCTGGGAGGTGAGTAGGCAGCTGGTTTTACAGAGCTGTCTGAGCACTGGAAAGCCCAGAGTCCCATTTCAACCTTAGCCACAAAGGACCATGTCACTTCTGCTTCTTGATTGTTGACATTGCAGTTGAGTTTCTCCCTGTCCTTTGGGCTGCCTACTCATGGATCACCTCCAGTTTTAGATGAGCAGGAGATGATGTGAAAATGCCCTCTTCCCAGCAGGGGCGGGCAGTGACTAAACTCGCTGTTTTAGTCAGCTTTTGGCCCAAACACTCTACTGATATAATTAATGGTGCATGAGGGTGAGCAGCTCCTTCTCCAAAGCCCTTGACAGGCTCTTTGGAGTCTGCTCGTGCGGAGTTCTTGTGTGTCCCTTTCCCATTCAGGGTTGGTGGAATGACTGAGTAGTGCTGACGGCATTGGTTGTTGGCCTGTATTAATTATTTCCGCGGGTTCTATTTACTTGCATGTTCCCTATGGGAATGCCATGCATACAGATCACAGCAGCACTTAATTTTATTGCAGTAAGCAGCTGAGGCTGGGGAAGGGGAGGGGGAAGAGGAGAGAAGGGGTCGTGTATGCGTCAGCCCTGTCAGACTTCTCCTTCTGTTTCATTTGTGCTGAGGTTTTTATTATCATTAAGCCGATTGTATCTGTGGCACAAAGGGCTGAGTTACCTCGGTAACCACACTAGCTGAGATGGTAATCCATTTATAGCATCATTGCTCAGGTCTGATTAAATTAGCATGCTGATGACGTAAATGCTTGGCTGGGTGATGCTGACAAGGCTGCTCCTAATAGGAACTCTCGCCCTTACATTTATTCTCATTTATTTCATGAGACCCCTGTAGGAAATGTACAGAAATAAGGCTACAGATGATTGACTCTTGTTTTCAGAACAACTTGTGCTGCTAGCAACAGACAGCGCTTTATCTGAATGCAGACAGCAGCCTGCACATTGCGCCTTGTTTCCTCCCGCCGCAGAATTCCCCACGCAGCCCTGCCGAAGCACAGCCCCGTGCTCCAGCCCTGCTTGCCATCTGCCACAGAAGCAGCTCCTCTGTCTGATGGTTTCTTTCCAGACACCTCTACAAAAGAAATAAAAAGAGTAATAGTAAAAGGAAAAGGAATACCCTGGTTCTTTACTCCCTCTTGTGAGTCTCCTGCAAACCCAGACATCCTTCCACTCGTTCGGAACAAGCCGGTTATTTATGTCTGAATTTTGCTCGTTGAACAATAATGTTCAGCACTAGCGTTTAATACCATGTGGATCAAATGTTTTCAGCATCTTCTGTCCAGCTCTCTTGAGGGAAAACACTGACAACTGTATGATCACATAGCTGTGCCTCTCGTTTGATGAAGTGGTGAGAACAAGGGGACTGAGAGTTGCTGAAACTCCTGGCTTCCCTTCCCAGCCCTGCCTCTGATTTACTGGATGGAGCACTCTTTGGGGCAGGAGACTTCTTAGGAGGCTGTTTTGGACTCCTAGATCTTCAGTTTTTCAACTGTGAAAAGATAAATAAAAAGGATGTTGGGGTTTTTTTGGTTTTGCTTTGTTGGGTTTTTTTACTTTTTGTTGTTTGGCTGGGTTTGGTTTTTTTTGCAAGAGGAATGGGAGTGATTAAGTACATTTAAGTTCCAAAAGTATTTGGTGAGATCCTCAGGTGGAAACTCTGAGGTTCTGAACAATTTACCATTTTAATTGTCAGATTTGATTTATCCAGTCAGCAATAGAAGGATTTGAAAGGAATTTTTGAACAAAAGCAGTTTTGGGATAGAGGACTAAAAATGCAATAAATTTTAAGTAGCAATAAATAGTTTGGCGTTTGCCCTGGAGTGTGAGCAGATGTGGCTGCACAGAAACCACTGGAGCTACACCTGCCTTGAGTCTTATTTGGACAGGGAAATCTGTTATTTGTGAAATAAAGAGCATGGCTTTGAGACAGGAATTTGCATACCCAGTGCTGTAAATTTTCCAGGCCTGCAGATTCTTACCTAGAGCTTATAGGGCTTTTCCTTGGGAACTCTGGGGAGAAGGGATGGTGTTTGGATACATGGGAGCCCTCTCCCTGGAAATCTCCCAGAGAGTGACCAGAGTCACTCTCTTTGGGAAACATCCAGCACTTGAGGAACCTACCCAAGGTGTCATTTGTCAAAATGCCCAGAAGACATTGGTCCGTCAAGACGAGGGCACTGAACTGTCAGCAGCAATGCTTCTCCAGCTGAGACAGAGCATCTGGACTCTGCTTCTCCCCTTTGATGGGGAGCAGCCGAGATGGGGATGCTCCTGTCCACTCCTTGGTCTGTGTGGGATACATGAGCTCCACCCTTGGTCCTGCCAGCACCACGCTGAGACATCAGCTCTGCTCTCCAGCCTCCTGCCTGAGCAGATGTGCTTTATTAATGAAGGTATTTCGAAGGGTTTGATTCTATCTCTGCCTCGGTTCAAAGCATCTCTTTGTCAAGAAGGCCTGCACCAGTGGCCTGGGATGTCTTACCCAGTGGCTTTCCTTTCAGTTTAAACTTTAATGGACAATAGCATTAAGCTAACATTTCCACAATAATTAAAAAAAAAAAGAAAGTAAAAACTACCAGCAACAGCTTGTTCAGGAGGCGCTGTGTTACTCCCTGGCTGGACTCTGTGTCCTCCAGAGGTGACAGGCACAAGCAGTATTTTGATACTTTAGTTATTAGATAATTTTCATTGAAATTGAAGATAGAATGATCTGTCTCCAAGGGACTTGGACTGATGGTGACCAACTCAGCACATGTGGTGATGGAAGCTCTCATCAGAAATGACCACCACTCACTAAGGGGGACTCTAGAATGTAGCAGGCCTTGGAAGCCCCCAGATCCATGGCATCTCTCCTTAGTAAATAGCCAGCCCTCTCTTAATTACCACCCTTTGTTTATTTAACCTGTGTGCTGGGACTGACAAGAGGGTATGGAGAGGGATGTGGCTGTCTCTGGTCGGGTAGTATATTCACAAGCTGACTGGCAGTATTTTAGCATCAAGACCATGCCTGTCTGTTTCAGGGGCATCATAAGAGTCTTACTGAGGTCTGAGTCCCTGCTTTTCGGTTTTTATTTTTGTGAAAGATTTGTCCAAAGTAAGAGTAATTTTTGGTCTGAAGGGTCTGCCACGGATATGGTTTGCTGAAGAAGTTACTCTGGCTCTAATGAGCTCAAGTCAGACAACGAGCTCAAGTCAGACAACGACCAAAGTGCAGGAGGGAAAGTCCCACTGAAATTCCCCTCCCTTCCCCACAGGTTTCTGTGATTTTTGGCATGAGTGCTCTGCCTTAGAGTGCCTGGAAATTTTCATTATAGGTGAGCAAAATTTCAACTCATTTGTCTACCAAATTAGAGCAAGGCAGGGGATGAACAGTAATAAAATTCCTCTTTGTTGAAACAGACCCATTCTTGCTCATTTGGAGAAAAAGAAAAGTCTCTTGTATTTGCATGTGTTTTGATGTTGGTGCTGCTTGAGCCTGGTCCCTCTCCTTTCTGAAGTCCTTGGGATATTTGTATTTTATTCCAGTGGGAGGGGAATCTATTGGCAGAATTTGTTTTAAGACCATGGGGATTTCTTGTTATCTGGGGAGGGGGAGTGTAGCCAAAGTTGTTTTTTTTAACCATTTTGATTGTTCTAAAGGAAAGTTTGCTGCTTATTATTTTACAAGCTTTTATCTGGTGCTGAGTCATGGAAGTGAGAGCATGTGTAGGCGTCTTAGCATAAGAGAGAGTAGTTCTGCCATTTACATTTACAGACAGTTATGCTTTCCAGAAAACTTTTTTGTGGGTTGCAAAAGTGATTAATCTGCTGCTGAAACTGTCAAAGGAGGTTTTCTGTTTAAGAATTTTTTGAAAGAGAGAAAAATCTGTTTCTACTTATAGGAAATAATAAGGTAGAAATTGAAATGAAAAAAACCACACCATACTGAAAGAGCAGACAAGAAAATGTTCCCTTTCATAATGATATTTTTCCCTTTTCTTTTTATGTATCTATCCATCTGTCTATCAGCCTATATATCTCTCTATCCCATAGAAAAGTCGTGTGGACTTTGATAGATACAAAACTAAACATAGGAGAGTTATGTCTGAATTCAGCGTTATCAATTCCAGCTGTTAAAAGTATCATGGGATCAGTTTAAATAATTTGTGTTTTCTTTTGTAAAAAAATAACATTTAAGTTTCTTCATAGTTTTTCATCAGGCTGTTCTGCTTTTATTATGTTTTAAACTTTTGCTGTAACCTTAAAAACTACTTTTTAAAATAAAGTTCAAAATCCTCAGTTAAATTTTTTTTCTGCAGTAGTAGTAACATAAGCAATTTATTTCCTTTGCCTTCTTCATTTTGGCCTTTCCCCTCCCCTTTTTTTTTTCCTTTTTCTTTTTCATTTCCATCTTTTCCTTAAAAAAAAATAAATTAAAAGAACAAAACCCACAATGTGCTGGTTTTTATTATTAAAGAAGAATTAATTTAAACTGAGGCAAACCAATTCCTCCTTAGGTTATATTCTCAGTGGTGAAAACTATAGTGCTGTTGGAAGGTTAAAGAAAATTTACTGGTTTCAACCAAAATTGTGCAGACCATCAAAATCAACAGCATGGTAGACTATGATTTTGTTTGTTGTACCCATTCCTAAGGACAAACTGGACATGACATATGAAGCCTGAAATTCAGGGTTTCTTTTCTAATAAGCTAGACAGTAATGCTCCCAACTGATCTTCCAGCAGAGTAGGAGCTGAGGGTACAAAAACGTGAGCTACTTTCAGCACAGTTTGTCCCTTTAGGAAGAGTATGATATGCTGTGGCTGCCCAGCTAAAACTTTCATTTTGGGGTTCTGGTGTAGCTGATACTGTGTGGTTAGGTAGGTAAAGCAGGACTGTCGTGCTGTAAACTGGACTTGTCACAACTGGCCTTAGACAGAGAGAATAAGTACCCATCACCTCCCACTGAGGAGGCTCTGCAGGCAGAGGGGTTGTCCTCTCCACTTGCCACCTTGATGAAGGCCTGAGCACAACACCAAATGCTCTCTTGCTTTGGTTAGAAGGGCTGATTTTGTTGTCTCCCTTTTCCCTGCTCTGGTTAATATGTCTGCTTTCCTCATCCCCCATTTCTTACAGCTGCCCTTTCCTCCTCCCCAACCATAGTAGCTTCAGCTATGGCTCTTTGGCCTTCAGCAGGAAATTACTTGTGCCTTGTAAGAGGAATATTGATTTTTACACCACATTGCCCATGAGGCTTTGGAAATCACTCTTCTGCCTGTGAGTGTGGCTCATCTGTAGCTCTTAGGAAAAGGTGAGCTTTCAACCCCGTGAGATTTGCTGGTTGGGGTGACTGGGCTCTGCATTTAGATCTTTCCATTGGAAAGCCACACGCTGCAGCTGAACTTCTGAATTAAAGCGGGGAGGGAATTAACCTGGCTTAACCTAAGTTTTGACAATTCTGTTGAGAGGCCAGTGACTCATTTAGAGAATTCAGCAAGTCCAGAAGGGCTAGCATGATACTTCTGAAAGCTTATAGAATGTCATTGCTTTGTGTTTTAACAATTGGGTCCTGCAGAGAATTCTTGTGGGTTGTTATGGAAAAGAGATTTATTGATGACTTGCAATGCCAGGATGCTTTCTCTGTGCATAATTTTTTATTTTTCTTAAAATACAAATACGTCATGAACCACAAAAATAAAATAATTAAAAAATAGAGAGATCCATTGCAAGCTAAAAATGAAATATAATTTAATCTCACAGTAAATTAATACGCAGACCAGAATTCTCCCCAGTCCCCTTGAGTTCAGTTCTGGAGTTTAATTTGACCTATGACAAACAAGAACGACAGCCACAAAACTCCGGGTTGGATCCAAAATTCTTTGCAGTTTTTGGGCGTCCACTGCTGAGTTTTGGAGAGCGTTGAGCCCTTGTTAGAACACAGTGGAAGCCAAGCTGCTCAGAAGGACTAAATTAATACTCCCTAGTCCCAAAGTTTTTAGTATTTAAGACTCCTGCCCCAGGGCTAGAAAGTCAGTGTTTCAAATTCTGAAGTTAAAAATGTCAAAATCAGTTAGGCTATAAATCCCAGTAGCCATCAGTATGCATTTATACATTCACCACAAGGAAAGAAGTGAGGAGAGCGGGTGGGTATATCTGTTTGTTTTGAATTAGCACACTTGTTTTTAATTCCTAATGCAAAAAATGTTTGTGGATGTGTGCACAGGTCAGGGTGCACAGCGTCCTCAGAGCTGGACTGGGCGATGCTGCTGCTGTTATGTGCCGAGCTGGGTGCTGGGAGATGCTGGGGTTTTAGTCCAGCACAGGCTATATTTAGCCTCCATTAAAAATTTTATTTGCTTTCGTTCAGATTTCAGCAGTATGAATTGCAAAGATCTCCTTACACAATGTGTTTTAAGCAGAGCTAGACCATTATTACCTGGAGGAGGTTACATCCATAGGATTACAGTTTGCATAGAAACCTCTGTTGTGTTCCCAGTGGGGAGAAAGACTCTCCAAATTCGGAGGCCAAATCATGATCTGCCACAGCCAGTGTATTTGGAGCAAATCTGCTGGAGTCAAGAGCCGTGCTTAAGCTGGCACCAGTGTCACTGAGATCAGAATCTGGCTTGATATAAGGCACTTTAAAAAATGTGACTCAGGCAGCAAGAGGTATTGAAGAATATTCTGGTTCTCGGCTATAACTGTGATAACCTTAACCCAATCAGCAGCCATGGTGCAAATTGGTTTGGGTTATTAGTTAGACTTAGTTAGGTCTAAGAACAGTGTAAGCAAGGAAAATTATAAATCGTAGCTTCATCAGGCTCATTAGGTCGTTGTGGATGAAGTTTAGCAACCTTTCTTTTTCTTTTTCTTTTTTTTTCCCCTAAAGCTGCTGAGTTGAGAGGAGCATGGCATAGGAAAAGTCCTGCTATTAAACTACTCTGTGAGACTAAACTCCATTAAAAAAAAAAAAGCTAACATTTTTGGACTAAGTATATAACCTATTCAGCATTATCAGTTTTTAAAAACACAGCTCTTGCATTCCATTAAGAATGAAGATTTTTATTTTTATTTTTTTTTCCCTTTGGGGCATTTTGTGTTTTTTATATTAAAACTTACAATGGCTATTTGTGGTTTTGTTTCCTCAAGGCATATTTATGAAAACTGGATTAATTTATAATGCTGTTTGCAACAGAACCAAGCCTGGTGAGGCAATGGATTTGACATTGCTTTACACAGGCTTTTTAGAGTGATAGTATTATGATTCTAAATTTTTATCAATGTGCCTTTTGAGTAAACATTTTATTAACTATACATTTATTTCAATTAAGTGCTGTCTTCAAAATGGGGAAAAATGTGAGGAAATGGTGATTATTCTGAGTAATGGATGTAATTTAAAAATATTCTTTCTATATTGCTTTATACTTGAGTATTTCTGTGGTACAGATGGTATTTTTTCTTGTGCTATAAATTAATTCTATTTCACTTTCCTAACTTGTTACAGTTCTGACCTGGTGTTTTGACTAGACACATTGCAATGGGTAAACTCTATGTGTCTTGGCGTATGTATTTATACGCCTATAGTATAATTCTAAAAGTCACAGCAGATTAAATAAAACCTTTCCCATCAGATAGACTTCTCAACATCATACTTGGAGCCTGCAATATTGTGGAAAGACTAAGGTATTTCAGGCTGCGGTGATAACGCAGGCAGATGGATAAATGAGAGAACGTTCCACTCCACTTCCCAGAAGGAGCCATCTGGGAAAACAGTTAAATTTGACCTGTTGTTGGAGCTCATCAGCTTTTTGGAAAGGTGCACATTGAACCTAATAGGAAAATAACCTCTGTCACATCTGCCTGTTTTTTACGGGTTTTTTTGTTGTTTGAGCTGTTATTTTTTTGGTGAAGCTGTATAGGTTTTCTCTGCTGCTAACCACTCAGGTTACTAACTTGAATCCTTCTGTAGCCCTCTAAAAATATTGGCGGGTGACGGTGGGTTCTGGACCTCAAGTGAACCATAAGAAAGCAGATGTTGCATGAACACGGAATTACTCGCCGATGCTTCTGCTCTTCTGTACTACTATTCACACAGGCTTTAAAATGTGGGGAAGAGAAGAATAAAAACACATGGTTTTTGCAGGAAATAGAGACAATACTAACATTTGAAAATGTTTATGCCCTGTGGTAAGATAATTTTTAAAATCTGGTTTAATAGAGTTTTGGAACTTGAAAAGATAAATAGGTTATAAATGCAAGCAATGTGGCAAATAAATGGAATCGTAAACAAATAACAAGTAACACAAAGTAAACCAAGCAGTGTCTGAGTGCATATGTATTTCATATTATTTTATGTGTGCATATGCACTCTTTTAATGTTCTCTAGAATTAATAAAGGAAGAAAGCTTTCATACTCTATAAACATTCTAAAATTCCTTTGCAATTTAGTAGGAAATGAGAAGCTTTTATAGAGTTTTTTGACTTCTCTTTAAATCTGTTGTTCAACACACAGTATAAAATAACTTTTCCATATAAGCTGGAGAAGACTTCTCCAGAAGATTTTATGACTACATGTATTTTGTCTGTCAATCACAGGTGCACATCCTTTCCCCTCACTCATGCATCTTGCATTACACCTTTTTAATCCATTTTTTTATAATCATTACACATTCATGGATGGTAGCATAACCAGTATGACCGTCCAACCTGCTTATATTTATCATGCACATTAGCTTCTTGTCCATTACAAATGGCAGATTATAAAAGAAAGAAAGAAAGAAAGAAAGAAAGAAAGAAAGAAAGAAAGAAAGGTTTTTAGGTCTGTTGATGGAGTAATTATGATACTTCACCAGCTTAGTAATAGCAAAAGTAATAAAAATACTTTGCTTACCCAGAGTTATTATTTATAGGGGGTTGGGGGCTTCCCCATTGTTAGGGAGTGCAATGTTTTGCCTAAATTAAGCAAGGAGACTTCTTCAGTCCATTAGAAGGGCCCAGTTTGCTGAATGGAAATGCTTTGGATATCCCTGTGTTGCGAAGCCTTAGAGAAGATGCTCCTTCAGGAGCTTAGTTTCACTGCTCCGTGCTCATAGTAACTGAATGCTCACATGGTACCACTCTGCCCTGTTTTGTAGTCTTCTAGTCTGGGGTTTTATTCAGTAGCTCTGCGTTTTGATGTAACTATGGGGCTGTGATGCACATTTCCATATGTAATTTATTGCTGAGTTGATGTGCCACTGATTCAGCCAGCACAGGGGGCTCCTGTCACCTGTTCCCGAGGTCTGGATTGGCACAACTTTGTTATTTTAGAGATAAGAGCAGGAAATTACAGAAATGTCCCAAGATGAATTCAGAGAACATTTAACTTCTCCTGATCAGCATCTTTTGTAGCTTTCTGAAAAGGTATTTCTTGTGCTGATATCCGATGTGCTCGTAGATGAAGTTGATACTGCATTTGAACTGCTGTCAAGTGGAACTGCTTAAAAAGGAGAGTTTTAATCATAACTAGACCTTTCAAATGAATTAAAATTGTCAATCTACCAGAGCTAGAAGTATTTAGGTCAGTTGTGTACACATCTTTTAAAACTGGTCTCTCGTATAGTCCTTCTCATAAATACCAGATGATCACTCATTAGAAAGGGGAAAAAAAAAAAAAAAGAAAAAAAAGCCAACAAAAAAGCTCACAGTAGTCATCAAAGTGATAGTATTGAGGAAAACAAATAGAAAACTAAATATGAAACCAAGCAGGAAAAGCAAAATTATTCCCTTGCATAAGACTGTTGTGTTTTGAAGACCAAACTTTTAAGATGTGTCCAGGCTCTTTGAAATTAATGGAGTGTTGGAAAGTGGAAACCCAGATTGCCTAAAACACTTGACACTGGTGGTGAAAGCTGAACCAAGGTGTGTGTCTGTAACTGTGCACCTCAGTTGGGAAAGACTTCTTTCCATGAGAAAACATTGGAGGTTAACTTGTTGCCATCGTTTCTTTTGTGCACCCTCTTCTCCCTCCTGTTTCAAGCTGGGCTGTCACAAGGAGTACAGAAGATGTTGTGAACAGAAACATTAACAACTATGTTGACTCCATTTCCACCCTAGGTAGCAGCTGAAAAACAGATCAGAGCTCAGAAGCAATTCTGTTCTTGTAACACTTTATGGCATCTGTAAGGTATTCTCTTCATTTGAGAAGCAGAGATGAGCACTTTACTAGATTTCTTCTCTCCTCCTTTTGGTACAATGCCTAGGAACAATCCGTTCAAATACCTTGATAGCTTCTGGTAATCAAGCCAACAAGATGAATCCCATATAAACACATCTGGGAAGTATCAGTGTAGCTGCTGATCCCACATGTGCACAGCCCATGCCTCATGCCTCCGTGACACTTGCTTGTCAGCTGTAAACTAGAAATGTGAGAATAATGAAACGTAAAGAAAAGCTTCATCTGATTATAAATGTGTTTTGGCTGAGGCTTTTAAGGTTTTGGAGCAGACTTCAAAATTTTGGACGAGATTCTAAGGACATTTGACACCTAAGGAAATCTGTATTAGCATCTGAACTGCATGCACCACATAAGAGCCGTGCAAAGGGGACTGGTGTGTCCCTAGAGTGTTGCCCTGCTAGCTGGGCGTTTTCTAGAGAAGGACAGAAGATCCTGTGTATTGAAAATGCATCAGGTGCTCTGAATGGGAGCAGTGCATCTGCCCAGGATCTCTGGACATTCAGCAACACAGCTGGAGCTCTACCAGGATTCCAGGCATCTGCAAGTCCCAAATGAAAGGCCAGATTTCTCTTTTTCTGTCCGAAGTAACATCTGGGTGGGAAAAAAAAAAAAGAAAAAAAAGAAAAGAGGATATATTCAGGGGAACCTGGCCATACATTATCACTAGTAAGGCAGCTTGTTCAAATACAGAATTTTAAGTCAACAGGAGTTAGATGTGTCTGCACATCAGGAATTCCTGTAAAATGCCTGTTCACATTTTCAGATACCTAAAGGCCTAGGTTTCAAAGCAGAATATTTGATATTTCTCTGAGTTACCCTTCCCAAAATGAGGTGGAGCTGTGATCTGCTATGTTGGGCAGGACAGAGGCTCAACCCAGCCAGTGCTCCTGGCAAAGCAGCAGCTCCAGCAGTAGCCGCTGATCAGCAGGTTGGTGGAAAAGGAGGTGAGAAAGGGTGACCCACCTATGTCACACTCCTTCATATGCTGGAAATGCCTTTGAAGCCCAGCCTCTCGGTTTTGCTTTGGATGCACAGCATGACAGGGACTAGGCTGATCATCCGAGCTGTTGGCACTCAGTGAGCAGTGCTAGATGAGCTTGAGTGGCAGTTCACTTCATGCAGGGAAAAGGTATCTGTGCTTCTTACAGTCATGTCAAAATTACCTGCTTGTTGTGGAATTTGTCTTCACTAGCTTGTGCTGTCTAGGTGTTCAGTGACTTGGCTGTTCTGATGCTTCTTTTGCAGCCAGTGAAGTAGATTCCCCAAGTGCATGATTCATCTCCCCTGTTTTAGACTTCAGTATTAGAATGGGACAAATGACCCCACGGAGATGCATTTCAGAGAGAGAGCTTTAAGCACCTCCAGCTAGCTGAGTTGCAGCTTCTGGAGAAGCCAAGTTAATTTTCCACCCTTCACTGCCTTTCTCACCCAAGCCTCCAACCACCACCACCACTGAGAGATACTTAAAAGATTTCAGCTGGCACATGCCTGAGCTGGCCGCACGTTTCAGTCCGGCTTGTACTGGTGGACCATGCAGAAGAGTGGCTGAGTTAGGAAGAGAGATGCTGCACTGGCACTGTGAACCATCAGCCCCCTGGGAATGCTGCATCCTGGGTTCAGCCCACCAATAGTTGCCAGCTTTCTGCCTTTCGAGGAAGAAGGGTTGTTTCATTCCTGTCCTGGAGTAAATAGCATCTGAAATTCTCAAAAAAGACAGCCCTAGCTAGAAGCCATGGTTCTCAACCTGTGCTCTCCAAACCCTGTGGGTCTGTGGATAACTCTTAAGGTAACTAAGAAGAATTCAGTGAAAGGTAACTTAAAAAAACCCATGTTTATCGTCAGTATATTAACTCTCTGTAAAGGAGCTTGTCTCTCCTAAAAAACATTTGAGGGCTGCTGAGCATAAAGGTTGGAAACCACTGAGCTGGAGTAATGTATCTTTATATGTGATAATTTGACAGCTAAAGGGCTAAAGCTATTCAAGTGTACCTTTATGAAAAATGCCTGGAGAATTGAATAGAATGTGATAAACTTTGTGTTGGCATTTTTGATCCAGTCTGTGAAACTGAATAACTGAAGGGATTCTGTAGGAAATGCTCTACAAATGCACAAAATAAAAGGAGAATGAACCCTTTTCATAAGAGTTCCAGCTGATCATATAGAATAATGCTCCTTCTGTAGGCTAGCATTATTCTGTACTTTTTTTAAGATTTAACCTTGATAAATGGTGTAGAATTATAGGATAATTCTGTAGAACAGGATTCATCATTAGTACCTATGTGATCACTTTTTAGTGGTAGGTATACACTGAATTTAAGATCTATGTAAATAATTTCTACTGAATGAAGAATCACACAGATACTCAGGATTTTGAGTTTCCTACCAGGGCAGCTTTGAATCCAGATACTCAACTTTGACAAGTCAGACCCCTAGGACAGCAGAGGTTTATCACAACACTAGACATCTGGCATAATGGTTGGTAAAAAACCCTCCTACAAATCTTTGTAAACTTTTGCTGCACTTAAGAAGGCAGGATAGGAATTACCAAGTAAAATTATTCTGCTCATGGTTACACATGGTAACTTAATTTTACGAGAAGTGTTTTGGGGGGGTTTTCCTTTCATATTGATTGAGTTTTACTTGATTTTGTCAGTACTAGCTCACCTTTATTTGAACTGCTGGATAATTCATTTGTAGAAGAGTCAGTACATTTAGGTACTTCCATCTGTGTTTAAACAAGGCTTTTGTGCTTTCCCCATTAAAAGGGAGAAAAATTTTGTATTATAATGCTTGTGGTAGATGAGGTTCTGAATTTAACTCCTTCCTACTCTAGTTTCTCTTAACAACTCTGTGTTATCAGCACCTGGGGTTTCTAGTTTACTCTCTCTTTGCAAATATGAATTTGCAAGAAGAGGTTGATGGTAAGTAGCGTGGTTCTAATTTGCACTTGCGAAGTGTGTCAGACAGTTTCATCTAGTGCATGGTGAGCAGAGGAAAGCCTGTCTTCCTCTGAAAGCAGCCCTTCAAGGATGTCAGAGCGTGTTTTGCTGTGATAGTCACTTGCAAATGCAATATGGTTTTCAAATGAGCTGTCCAGGAGCTGCTGGAGGAAGGGCTGCCCACGCTCCTATGAATCCACTCTTTGTCTTTCTCCTTTTTCTTTCTGCTGCTTCTTCTTGTTTTCATGCTTCTGGGCTGTCACTTCAATGTGCTTTTGGATGAGTCTACTCCATTATGCTGGTAGAAGTTCTGTGAACTCATTTGGATGAAACATTTGTGACAATCACCTGTTTTTCTAGGACTGTACCCCGTGATATAGGTAGCCCTTTCCAGCTTTCTGATCATTACTCCCTGGCATCTTTATAGCCTTATCCATTCCTCCTGTCTTTCTCATGCCTTCCAGACATCTGTTGAAATCACTCTTCCCTGTGGTATCTGAGTACCCTTTTCTCATCCTTCAGCACATGCCTGTCCTCAGAGCAGGAATCTTGCCCATAGTTCATGTGCGTTAATAACGTATTTTCTTAATCCATTAATAATCTAGAGGTTTAAGACTGGGGTGATATTTGAGTGCTGAAGGCTGAACTGTGACCACGCATCTCTCTCTTAGGCAAAAGGGCAGAGGATTTATGGTGATACCTCATCTGCACTCTTGCTCAGGAAATACAGCCAATGTTCCCTTTTGCATCCCCATAAATCATCAGTGCTGTAGTAGTGTAAAATTCCCTCTAACCTGTCCCATTTCTCTGCTAGACCACATTAACTGGCCTTACACCCTCTTCTTTCCCTTGAAGCCCAGCTTTCATCACACACTTGCCAGCACCCTCAGAGGAATTCAGAATGAGTCAGGCAGGGTGCCTCTGGGGACTCCTACTGATGCAAACTTCCTCATCCTCAAGGCAGCTTGCGGTTTGAATGCCACAATGCAGCCAGTACTTGTTAGCTTGAGCCCTTGCTGTGAAGCTGATGGCAAACCTTGGTCTCTGGCCTGAGCATCTCCAACTTGCTGCCTTCCTTCACTGGACTCTGATGCAGGAGTGGAGGTTCTCAGCTCATCTTCTCTGTAGTGTCAAACATGGGAACTGCTCAGAGACTTTCAGAGTGACAGTCAATAGGCAGTGAGGGCTTTTTATCATTCGTTCTGGAGGTATATTCCAGGTCAGTCAGGAGATTGGCATCAACACATTAAGTGAAGTGCTATGTGGATGTTTATATGTGAGATTAAAGTCCCCCAGTTCTTGGGATGGAATAGACTTCCATCGCAAGAGCTTTGCTAGTGGTCTGTCATCACCTACTTTCAGAGTCTGCCTTCAGAAACATAAGATGTGATGAATAGGGCTCATTTGTTGTTGTGGTTTGGGCTTCTCCCTCCCCCCCAACAACAGGCCACTGTCTTTAAAACATTATCTACCTTCTCCCTCTTTACATGGAAAAGAAAAATGCTTTTCTGGTGGTAATTACACAGTGCTTCATTGTGAACCTTTCATCCCATTACAGTAAGTGGACAAACTACTGTCATTTACAAGAATGAAATGGGTGAGGAAATGGGAAAGTTTCTAGCACTCCCAGGCATAAATGCCAAGCTGACACGAGAGAATAAGTCCAAGAGAAAGCAAATTTTCCTGCTAGCAATGAGTGCTGGTGCAGTTGTGCTCTGACACAAGGATGGAGGAATGTCTGCTACTCATCAGATGTTTCAGAAGAACCAAGCAATATAAATTAATTGCTACCGACCCTTAAACTGTGTCTGCCCTTGCAGTTCAACTGAGACATGCCATAGCTTTTCCTTGCTCCCAGTTTAAGAATCTTCTGATTCTGTATAGTGCCTTGTCATTAATCTGTTGACTAGGTCATGGTTTGAATACATTGAGATGCTTTTTCTACAGCAGAAGTTTGTTACCGTATTGTTCTCTCTTCCATCTCTCAGAATGGACTGATGCACTTACTTGTCTGATTTTTTCTCATTTATAGTGATCACTCATGGGGAGTTTACTCTTGTGGGAGGTTTTCTCTGAAGGTGTGATTGCAGGAGTAAGGTCTTCACCAATGTATCAGCAAAAATGTGTTTGCGTGTCACCAGGGAAGAGCTACCAGTTGGGTAGTAGAGCTTCCTTATTCCTGGGATAGCCTGGCTTGTGTGCTGTGGACTAGAACTTGAGAGTCTCACTCTCATGTCCCTTTTCTTCATATGTGGTTGCCAAATTCTGGAGAGGGGTGTGTCTACCAGCCTCCCACTTCTATAGAAGGTGAATTTGGTACCCTTGGAGGCCCAGAAAAAATGGGTGAAGTTCCTCTCTAGCCGTTGGCCTGGTTTGGCAGCAATTTATTGCCGCCACCTGCTGACCAGGCAGAGTATTTCTCTGGCCAGGGTAGAGCTAGTGAATGGGATGTCCCGATGAGCCCCCACTACTCTGCCCTGTCTAGCAGTCTCTCCAAGACGGTGATGGAGCAGTAAGTAATGGTCAGAGAGCTTGCATGAAGTAGGAACACCTGGGGACAAATAGAAGATTAGTCGTTTAGGGAAAGGTGGCACATGCCTTTGCATGAGCACCACCATTGGCGAGGGCTGAGCTGGTCAGGCTTTGGACCTCTGTGAACTTGTAGGTTATCAGGCAAATCATGGGTGAGATGAAGCACGATGCAGGAAGTTTGGTTCAGTTACAGCCTCATAATAACTATGGTGTCAAGTGCAACAGTAAAGACATATTGTCAAACTGCATGTCTTCACTTTAATGCATCTCTGTATCAGAAGGCATTCAAGTACTTTCAGAATAAGAGAGGCAAGAAATTTTACCTAATCCTAAACTCCATATATTCAAGTTTTCTCTGATTTTTTGAAAATACTTAAGGATGAACTTAAGTGTTCTTCAGAAACTATTTCACATTGTTAGCTCTTTAAAAAAGATGTCTTTTTACAGTGGTGGTTTTGGACATGATATTTAAATGAGAGGTAAGTCAGACAAACAAGTACATTAGATAGAAGGATGTACCATGCCTGTTAGGACAGTGTCACTGCACTAAATCTTCATTTGGTGGCCAAATCAGAGGAAGCAGCAGCACTTGCTGTGATCCTCGTCCCTGGCTATCCAAGCGCTGCTGTGCCTG